>JAJLTP010000053.1:0-135223 GCA_030568275.1 Lipomyces orientalis | reverse complement strand
CCCATTTCTCACCGACTCTGCTTGACTCTTGGGAAGAAGACTCCGCACGCTTGGTAAGAAGTAGGTCGGCCATTCTTCGCACGTCTGCTACTCTAGGAGGAAGTCCTCGCTTGTCCATTGAAAGGATCCATTCTAGAAGTACTTCTTCTTCTCTTTGAGTGAGTTTTCGTGTCGGCGTGATAGAATCGCGTCGTGATATTCGACCTCTCAGTCGATCGCGAAGGGTAGAGTAGGGGACATCGTACGACCGCGCCGCGCCTTTAATGCTTGAAATTTTTGCCGTTTTTGTATGCTTGAATTGCTAAGAGAATTCTTCCTTCCTTACTTTGATCGTGTTCGGCCATGGTTGCTACGTTATAAACAGCTGAAGTACGTGTCGGGTTAAAAAATGAACAGGCGATCGGCTCGCTTGGGCGATCGGTTCGCTTGCCGATCACGTTATTGTTGTTGTTGTTGTTGTTGTTGTTGTTAGTCGCCTGGAAGTGACTGGTCATGCATGTCATGCACTCATTACATCCTATATGATTACAGTCGGTAACCATCTAATCGTCGATGAGCCCTCTGCTTGCCCAAATCAAATTCATTTCTCTTCGGGCTAGGGTAACCGGAATCACCTGAAATTTGACTGATAAACCTTAAACGCATATTGCAATTATCCAGTATTATTGAGGCTACAAACTTTGTGTGTTGTGGGCAAATGCCTAGGGTTTTGGTCGACCTAGGGCTTTAGCGTTGGGACGGGACTGCGAGCGAGTTCGGATTTGCTGCCTCGTTTCTTTTCTACACTTCCTTTCTACTGAGAGATCATTTACCGACCACAGTCATATATTTCTTGGTACGTATATTTATTGATGATCATTTCTCTCTAAGAGGGAGCTGGAGACTAACGTTATATTACAGTCCTAACGATGCAGATGTCAGTGCAATTTTGGGTAATCTGGCTCATGTTCAACTGCCATGAGCCTGATGTGTATTTTTGCGTGGAACCATTATACTGACATTGAATTTTGTATAGTTTCGTTAAGACCCTGACAGGAAAGAGTGAGCGATTGTGAATTGGGAGTAGGATTGAATAAAATTCTAACGGAATATTACAGCTATAACCCTTGAGGTTGAGTCTTCCGACACCATCGACAATGTTAAGTCCAAAATCCAGGACAAGGAGGGTATTCCCCCTGACCAGCAGCGATTGATCTTTGCTGGCAAGCAGCTCGAGGATGGTTAGTGTGACCAGCTTATATTTGTTACAAAATCACGAAGGTAATCGGAGCAATAATGGGCTAACGTGACTCGTCAGGCCGCACCCTCTCAGACTACAATATCCAGAAGGAGTCTACTCTCCACCTTGTCCTCCGTCTCCGTGGTGGTATCATTGAGCCGTCTTTGAAGGCTCTCGCTTCAAAGTACAACTGCGAGAAGTCGATTTGCCGTGTCTGCTACGCTCGTCTTCCACCGCGTGCCACCAACTGCAGAAAGAGAAAGTGCGGGCACTCTAACCAGCTCCGACCCAAGAAGAAGTTGAAATAAATGTATCGCCGACAACGCTTTGTTACTTGGACGGAATGGGTGCTGTGATGTATTCATGGTCGATTTGTGCTTTGTATAATTATTGGACATGATTGTTTCAAATGAAAGATGGAAATGTAGTTTTACCTATCGTTGTTACTAGAGCAGAATAATATAGGCCAAGTTGCATCATGTTATATCGAGACGGTCTATCAATCGGAGATAATCGAATACTCCCAGATTAGTGAGGGCGAAATATGCTCTGGCGCTCTTGACGAGTAGAATGGGAGAGGTTAAACTGGCATTTCATGCAATTGATAGTGGCTGACAATCTACGTAAATGTAATGCCAACAGTAGCGATCGAACTTTCGATACATGGTTGTAATGCTTATGGTTTCTTGATATCAGCATGCTTACTGGTAGCATGAACAATACTTCCCTGCTTTGGTGTACCAGCGAATCAGGCTAGAATCAGGCTAGACTGCGTCTAAGACGGGTTTGGTACCGTTTAGAGTTTTGGCGTTGCTAAGGCAGCGATTTTGGTAAACAAACAACGTGCCTCCTCCACCACATTTCCACGCGTTTTAGAATTTTGCATATACGCAACCAAGCCATATTCTTTGACCGATACTTTGCGTCATAAAGTTTTGGACTGATATCGTTGATTATTTCCAGATTTGCAATTTATAATTGCTATAAGTAGCTGCTCGAGAAGATGTCCCAGGACACACACCTGTTCTCCGCTTTTAAGCTGTCTACTCGCGAAAATCATCCAGCATACTCAGAAAATACCACGGGAATCCCGGCCATATCTGGGTCAGCACTATTTAATCGAGTGTCTCTACCTCATCAATCCAGCACTATGCGACATTCGATGGCGGGAGCTGGTCCGCGTCAGTCGATGGTACCGCGAAGTTCGTTTCATCGCCAAAGCATAGCAGCGTCAAGTCATTTAGCGGAAGGGATGGCCGCACTAACGATTACCAATCAGAATACTTTGAACGCTGCGCCTGGGTCTGCAAGAGCTAGTACAGCTCGAAAAGCCATAGCGCTTGGACAGCAGAATGCACCGCCGACAATGAACTATGGAGTTGGTGGAGGCTTTTCATCGTCACAAACGGGCTCACGAAAAAGTAGTAGCCTTGGACTTAAGTCAGGAAACGTGACAACTGGTGGACGAGGCGGTGGGTTTGTTTCGTCTAGTACGGCTGTGGTGATGAAAGACACTCGACCGACAAGGGATAGAGCGTACCAGAATATGATTGCTAATTCCGTCTACGAATATCTGATTAACAATAACTTCGAGCTGGATATGAAGCACTCGATCACGCCAAAATCACTAAAATCACCGACTCAAAAGGATTTTGTTATGATGTTCCAGTGGCTTTTCCGGCGGTTGGATCCTGGATACAAGTTCACAAAAAGCATAGAAAACGAGGTAATCCCGTTGATGAAGATCGCGGGATATCCCTATCTTGACACTCTTAGTAAGAGTCAGTTAGTTGCCGTGGGTGGACAGAACTGGGGTGCTTATCTTGCAATGTTATATTGGCTTGTAGAAATTGCGGAGGTATGTTGATCGGCCTTTTCGTGTTGACAAGTGACCAATATCATACGCTAGACATTCGATGCATTCGACAACAAGGACTACGACATCGACGAACCAGAAGATACAGGGCTCAATCAGATAGTGATTAACTACATCACAAAGTCGTATTCTGCATTTCTACAGAATATAGACGACTACTCAGAGTACGAGGCCGAAATGCGAGAGTCGTTCGAGGAACGAATAGCCGCTATAAAGACCACGACAGATGAATATGGTAAACAGAGGCAGAAGTTCGAGCAAGAATTACAAGACATGGAGCATTCGTTGCCATCATTGGCTGCACTTCAGAATAAAAGCGAAGCACTTGAGAGCGACCTGGCGAAGTTTCAGGAGTATATCGAGAACATGGAAAAACGCAAGACAAAATGGAGCACGATGCTTGAGAACATTAACGAAGAGCTTACCGCTATGGAACAAGAATTCACTACGCTAGAGAAAGAAAAGACAGCTCTGGGAGAAAAGATTTCCGGTCAGGGCTTAGCCCCTGCCGATATTGATAATATAATTGGACAGAGAGAACAGTTGTCCAAGGCGATTCAAGGCAATGATGCGAAATCTAGTGAAATTACTAGAAAGCTTCAAGAGAAGGAACAACTGGCCCGGCAAGCCTTCGATTCACTTGATACTGCGGTCCAGAGGTATTCTAGTTTGGGATACAGAATAGGAATATTACCGGCCGGTGCGCCAAATTGTCCTGAATCAAGGAACTTTGAGATTTCGCTCTCATCGCCCTTAGCAGAGGAGAACCTTGGAGCAAGACCAAACGCCATCCTCAACGGTCTGGACCTGCGACACGAAGTCCGACCAGCATTGCAGAAGTTCAGAATGGAAGTCGCAGCCAATGTTCATAAAGCACAGGACGAGTCGATTCGCTTACAATCGCTGCTCGACAGAGTTGCAGAAGTGCTTGCTGATAAACGAGATCAACTTGATACCCTAGAGGCTCAGATCTCAGCAGCAAAAATAACTTACGATGAAGCGTTTGAGACTATGACTTCCGACGCTAGCTCATCACATGCCGAGATAGAGAAATTAGAGAGAAAGATTCAAGCGATGCGTATTGGAGTGCAGGATGGCAGGCTGCAGCTTGAACAGCGAGCTGAGCGCGTAGTGATAGAGTAAGTACAAGTTTGGTACTGCGGCAGAATATCACAGTAACAACTTATAGGTACGACCATATGCAACATGCAGCAGAACTGATTCGAGAGCAGATGCAGCGGAAGATTAGCGATTACATAGAGAAGATCGTTGGATTTAAGCTGCACGTGCAGGCAGAGTTGGAAGAGCACGAGAATTTTGTAGTGGATGAATTGGAACGGCAAAGCAAGAGATCGACAGGCCACGATATTGAGGAGCCGTCTTAGATAAACAGTTTCCGGTTCAGGGACCACGAGTTTTGATTTTGTGGGTGTACGCATATATGTATTGTATTTCTACTTGACCTAGTTTGAAATTGTAGGAGCTATCTGTGCAATTGTCATTAAGTATATTTCTATGCTTCATTATATTGCTCTTAATTGTACATACTGAAAGTGCAGAGACATGCTGAGCTTTTGTAGGTCCAGTAATGGCCAAATTTTGCATTACAGAAAACCAAGCCCCAGGAAAAAATCACGAAGTCACCAGTGCCCGACGATTTTGAATTGGGTTTGTGAATCAGACATAGTGAGGCAGACAAGCTCGGGCAACGCCCTAACCCAGTTCGTTATTAGCAGATACAAACTCACAAGTCACGTTTTTCGGCAGCAATGCTACACGTCCACAAAATTATTTTCCATTTTTCCCGCTCCGCCTTCGCTTCACACCCACGGTCACGCTTTGCCTTTTTGTTCCACTTCCTCCAGTTCCTTTTCTATAAATCCATCTATCATCATGTCTGAAGACGCTGTAAGTATCATTCTGAATTCGGACTTGGTCTTTCGCGGACTCGATGCGTATTGAGGGAGGGCGTCGTTAATTAGCAAAATTTTGCTGGGATTTGTTGTGAGTCCACTCATATCGAGATTATCAACACTTCATTCCTGTTCTGAATGTTAAGACCAAAATCAGTGGGCACTCGGCAACGTTCGCGAAAGATCGAGGTAGTTATCAACTGTGTGGACCCGGTAGATTGACATTTGTGAATAGCATCAAACCTTCGAGTCGGTTTCTGCCGGAGCCTCGCTCACTTACCCCATGCAGTGCTCTGCGCTCCGCAAGAACGGCCACGTCGGTATGTGAATATTGGTTTATGAGGCAGTGGCTTGCGGGATACCGCATCTTTAAATGCGACCTATCTCAGTCACCGGAATGTGGTATTGTATTCTTGAAGTACAGTGTCTAATTAACTTGTCTTACTGTGTAGTCATCAAGGGCCGTCCCTGCAAGGTAAGCAGTGATTTTGATTGCCAGTTGTGTGACTACATTTACACTAACTTGGCCCTTTAGATCGTTGATATGTCTACCTCTAAGACTGGCAAGCACGGTCACGCCAAGGTCCACTTGGTTGCAATCGACGTATGTGAACACCTGTTTTTGACAAACTGTAGTAAATTTTCTAATAGAGCGATAGATTTTCACCCAGAAGAAGCTCGAGGATCTCTCGCCCTCTACTCACAACATGGAGGTTCCTAATGTCACCCGTACTGAGTTTCAGCTTGTGGGTATTTTCTTGGGGTTTAACTCGGGCAAGCGATGGACTAATTGCGTCTAGATCAATATCGACGATGGTTTCCTTTCTCTCATGACTTCCGACGGTGCCACCAAGGACGATGTCAAGGTTCCCGATGGTGATCTCGGCTCTAAGCTCGAGTCTGAGTTTGATGAGGGCAAGGATTTGATCGTCACTATTGTTTCCGCTATGGGTGAGGAGGCGTGCATTAGTTACAAAGAGGCTCCCAAGTCTTAAATGTTTAATATGTAATCTCCCATTTATGTGTCCATTAAGCTATTTGTTTACTCGTTGTATTGTGTGCTCCTCGAGTCTGTTACTTACGTTGGTGGGCATAAGGGAGTTGTCCCCAAGCTCTTTGTGTCGTTAAAGCTTGTTATGTGTCTTCTCTTTCGTGCCATGCCTGGAATAAAATTGAATGTTTTAGAAAGCAATTTTTCATCGATTATGAATGCCATAATTGACTTGTACGATTTATCATGTCTTGTATTTTGTATGTAAAATTGAGGTTCCTTGTTGTATTGATGGTTTCAAATGCTTTGAGTTCATCGTTTCATATGAGGATGTCGCTCCAGAAGTAAGGCTTCCGGTTGAGTCGTAATCTTGTTTTCGTTCTCAATAGGTCGTTCTCAATTACCATCTTTACAACAAGCCATCGTTTGATTGATTGTCACTAAGGGCACGGTGCCGCATAACTTCAAGCCGCACCAAGCTAATCGATGCCCTATATCAGTGCAGATTCCTCTGCCTGATCAACAAAGAAACATAACTTTGATCCGAGATCTACTTTCGAGGACACAGTGCTGTGGCATTACAAAGCCATGCAAATTTGGAACCAGGCACGCAGAAATCATCGCGTTCCTCATGACCAGAACCATCTCCATCGATCCCCTACTCCTCCTCTGCCACCAATATCAAATACACAGTCATTAAGGACGCCTTTAAATTTGGCAAGCTCAACGTCATCACCACCGCCTCCGCAGCCTTCGAGACCTACAGAAAATGTGCGACGTAGAGCCGATACTGGACAGAACGACGCTAAAACTGCCGCGGGCAGTTCAAGCGACTCTACGCACCCATTGAATGTGTTGAAGAGACTGTTAGACAGTGAAAGCTCTTATATCAACGTGAATGTGAGCTAGCTATTATATAGCTTATGTGGACTTTGCAAGAGACTAACAGACCGTAGGAATTCGAATCCCGGGCACCTAAGTCGACAGTTTCGCCGCCTTCTCAATTCAATTTGACGAGTTCAATGAGCCTCGCCGACGACCACGAGCTTGAGGAGCATATCATAAGATCCGCAATTGGAGAAGGTGCCGATGTCTTCGCATATCTCGCATCTCTAGAAAGGCAAGCAGACGAAGAAGGAGGGAAAGATCAGAAGTTAGGGGTTGAATATAAAGAGGAGATTGACAGGTTTAAGGATTTGCACGCGTCAATCAAAAGATGCGATTCAGTGTTAGCATCAGTGGAGGATTATTTGTCGCATTTTCAGAACGATTTGGGCCTATTATCGTCTGAAATTGAGACTCTGCAGAATCGATCTATCTTCTTGAACCGACGCCTAGAGAATCGGAAGGAACTCGAATCACGGCTATCAGGTCTCATAGAGGATTTATTCATTCCGCCTTCTGTTATTCAAAATGTCATCGAGGGGGAGATTAACAGTCAGTGGATTACTACTATTGAGATTCTGTCGACTCGACTAAAGAGGATGGAGCTTTTCAAGGCCGAGCCACATAGTGTAAACACATCCGTCGCATTGATAGATGAGATCGAGCCCGTCCTACGGATGCTCGCTGATAAGGTAGGATTTTGTGATCCTAGCTGTAGGAATTCAACTAATACCAACAGGCTGTCGAACGAATACGTGATTTCTTTGTACAGAAGATCAAGACCTTGAGGGTAGCAAACGTTAATGCGCAAGTGATACTCTATAGCGTATTTTTGAAATTCCGGCAGCTATATGCGTTCTTAGCATACGTGAATCGACAACTTGCGGATGACATTGCTCATGGCTATGTCAATACCATGAGATGGTACTACTCTAGCAATTTTTCTCGATATATCAAGGCTCTGGAGAAGCTCAAGGTCCAGACAGTCGATCGCTCGGCGCTTTTAGGTCACACGGAGTCCAGTCGCATGCTACCGTCTTCGCGGACACCTTACGCGAACGCGACTCGTGATCCACTGATTCTAGGCAGGCGGATCAATATTGTCTTCTCTACCGACAGTTCAGTAATGATGGAAAGTACTGCGGAACAGAACGATGATGTTCACTGGATGGAAATCGGCTTTCGCAGTTTAAACTTGGCACTCATGGACAACATTTGCGCGGAATACCTCTTCATAGTGGACTTTTTCACATTCAAATCCGCAGAGCAGCAGTCGCAGCTCTTCCAAGAAATATTCCAACCTACATTCCAGCTCGGCGAACAATACTGTCAGAAGTTACTTGAAATGACGTTATACGATGCGTTTGGCATCTTGTTGTGCATAAGGATTACTCAGTTGCTCACATTCGAATCGCAACGGCGGAAGGTGCCGGTCATGGAGTCTTATTGCAATCGATTGAATATGATTCTCTGGCCACGATTCCAGCAGATCATGGACGCACACTCAGATAATTTGCGTAAACTATCCGGCAGACCTCCACCTCCTGGGGATGAGTCTAAAGGACTTGCTGGAGCAGCGAGCGTTACGTCAAGCGCCATCATCGGGCTCTCGTCCATTCTGTCGAGTTCACACATCTCCTCCGTGTTGCCGCACCCTGTCACTCAAAAATTTGCAAACTTCTTGAACGGTATATTGGAACTCAGTCCAGAGGACCTGGAGTGGGAGCCGGTGTCAATCTCCGTCGTGCGCCTGCGGAACGAGTTTGAGGCTTTGTTAACAAAGATAAGTAATAAGATGTCGGCTGGCAATGTTGGTACGCCGCAGCAGCAACGTCAACACAACGCGACTGTGCGGGAGAGGTTTTTGTATAATAATTATATGTTAGTGTATACTATTATTTCGGACGCAGAGGGTAAGCTGGCCGATCAAGAGCGTACTCATTTTAAGAATTTGACGGATGCATATGCTGGCGCGGGTTCATTGAAATAGGGTATATGATAATTTTGAAGGTTACGACTGCCAGCTAGATTCATATTGTTCATACGAAGAAATTACAAACATGAGTATGTGAGTGCGAGCATCGGTGACTGATGTGAATGTATCGTCACATTCATTGCATAAGAGTGGGACTAGATAAGAATGCAAAACGGGACGTAGTTGCAGTCCTTCTAAGCAATATCTACACAAAATTTAGCAAAATAACAATGCCGTCTAAGTATGCTTCTAAAACGCAACAGTGGAGTCCGACGATCCATCGAGGAATTTCAAAATGCTCTGATACGCGAACAGCATGATACTGCTCTGAACACTAGTCCAAACGAATCTCGGGCCAACTCCAGCAAACAAACCATTCATGCCCTCGGTTCTATAAATAGTGCTTAGAGCTTGTAGCATACTGTCGGATTTTATCCTGACGATCTCCTTTGCTGTTGTCGGAGGCGGTTTTGTCGGTGTCGGACGCGAAGATGAAGGCACAGGCATGAGAGTGAATGCTGACGTGTGTATGTTTTGCTTTCGGGCCACGGATAACCTGACGATGGAGCCGTCCGTGAATGACGGCGGTGCTGGACTCGGTTTCGTGCCACGGTTGGATAAGGGTGGGGGGATATTGTCAGGCGCAGAGACTGCAGCAACCGCAGCAGCAGCCGCTTCATTATCCAGTTGTGTCTGTATCCGAGTCTTGATGACGTCTGCACTTTTGTTAGCATTACAAAACTGTCGATTGCCTGCAATGTATAATTATACCCATTGGAGTTGTAATAACACCTGCAAGACCACCCGCAGCGGCACCAGTCAGTAGCTCGCCGGCATGCCCAATGTCACGTGAACCCATGACTATTTGCGTTGTACTCCTAAATTTCTCTGCCAACCGCATTAGAAATGTCGTAATAACAGTACGGACGAAGACTACCTACCGTAGAAAGCTAGTTGTAATGCGGAAAATGGCAGGTCACGAAGTAATGTTGCTTTGTATCCGAAGAATAGCGCCGACCAACCCTCAACCCGAACAATCTGCCAGTGTCAGCAATTCTCTCGCACACATCTACACAATTGGTAACGCACAGTCCTGACAGCATCCCAAGTACCCCTATAATTATACCCACTATGAAAATTTTCGTTGTTATACCGGCCTTGGAGTTGTAGCCTGGTCTTGAGGACTTCGCTTGGGACGTAGACGCAAGACGCCGCCAGATCACCGACGAGACCCGCTGTAAGATGCGTGAGTGTCTCTGGTACTCCATAGGCGATCATATTCCGTTTCGTAAACTCATAAGTTCCAAAGAAAATTGTTGTTCCAGGTACTACCACGACAGCAAAATTAGCCCGAGACCGTTAACGAAAGCGACCGTCCGCACTGAGAAGAGATTAATACATACAACTTCCCCACATGGCCGGAACAAATCCACTGTATAGGCCTTTCTGGAGCCCTTCCTCTCTAAATATATTCGCGTATGCCCCCAGCATACTCTTGTACTTGGCGACATTCGGAGCGCCTTGCTGACGGGTCTTTACTGTGTCGAGGGAATGCATGCACGAATCGCCCATTCCGCCTCCGACACCACCGGCAATCATGTTCTGTTCGTCCAATTAGTTCATATCATATGCTTCTGGCGATGTAACGCACATGTATCAATGGCGGATCGTTTGTGGTGTGCTGTTGAGTATTAGGGGGAGCCAGCATGGTGCTCGCGACTGTGGCACTGTGGTCCGCACAGGCCGAAGCCGACGCAGGAATCATGATCGTTGCCGTCTGAATTGCGTATTTCCTGCGTATATCGCTGAAACAAAATGAAACGGTACTTGTCGATATGAGTTGTCATCCAAGCGCTCTCGACGGCGAATACTCTTGAGTCGATGTTACGACCGCTGGGGCATTTCGACCAAGTATCGAGCCGTACAAAAATTATTATTCCAAACTAACCAATATCCGCACTGAGCCAGCGGAGGGCCGTTATATCGCCTGTTCGGATACTCGAATACGGGTTCCAGCCTCGGACAGCTAATGGTTAGGGTTGTGTCGCAACTGAGCCAGAGAAAATTCCTTACGGAGGTTAGGGCTTGAGCTCTTGCGGTTAGGGCTGTTGCTTGGAGTAGCTGGCAGTAGGGTTTGGTGTGTTTACCAACGTTGCATTATTTGTTTGTTATTGATGGGCCCCCCGTCTCCGTCGCGCTTCGCCCCCAATCATCCTCAACCCCCATCCCCAGCAATATTAGCAACTGCAGGAACAATGGCTGACCGTCGCTTGAGCAGCCTCAGAAAGAAAGATCTCGTCGATCTTGCGACAGATCTCGGCGTCGAGTATGTGACATTTGCTTGCATTCAGCATTCATCTTAGATTATGTTACGTCAATGAATCATGCTAACACACTACTTTCAGCACAGATGGATTCAAGAGTGACATCGAAGCACGTATCAGCCAGCATCTGGCCGAAAACCAGACGGCCCTCATCGCTAACCCGCGGTACGCGCCGTTTTACAGCACCGTGATTGCGAGCCCGGGACCGGCTGGCAGTGTGGGCTACAATCGCCGCCGTAGTATGCAGAAGACACCAAAGTATGTTCTGAGTATCAGAAACTCAATCATTTCTCTCGTCTAATTATTCTACAGGACTGATGTAAAGCGCACCATAAAATTATCACCACCAGCTCACGATTCGTCGCCGATCGTGCAACAGTTGGCTTCACAAATTATCGAAGAGCCAGTCTCAGCGATAGAAGCCGGATCGTCGTTTGTTTCTACACAGTTCGCCCGTGTATCGAGCGCATTGTCCAACACTAAGGACGTTGCCGCCGATCAATTGCAAATGTCCGCCGCAGGCGTCGTGAAGATTGCACAGCGCACTCGCTCTAAGCTTTCCACCGTGTCATCAGTTATCGAGCTCGAGGCGCTGTACGAGCTGTTCCTTCTGCTTAAGCACACACTTCCACCGACGGTTAGTATCAGCTCGATCACATTCCCTTATGGGCCGACGATTGCAATTAAGACCGTACATCTCCCGGACTACCATGTTTTGGCCAACTATGCAGCGTTCTGGCAGCCCCTTTTCTTTTGGGCGACATATCTTGTTGTTGCGCCTCTCGGGGTCTCATATTTGATTAATTTCACTGTGATCAAATCTTCCACCGCACGAGCGCGTCATAGTTTCGATCCAGTCACGTACAACGTAGTGAAGCTTCTGACTGCATATGTACTGTTCGTCAAAGTCGCAGTGACAACAGAGGCTGTCGCTGACAGCAATATTGGTGGCCCATTCTTGCCGTTTGCGAATGGCGAGCCTGTTGTGAAGGCTGTTTTGGACAACGCCCCCTTCATTGGTAGTGCTATTGGGACGTTGGTGTCCTTGTATGTGGCTATTCTTTTGTAAAAAGCTACATCTTATTCTTCAGGTGTACGATACGTGAGTTCCCGTATATTTGATATCCATTCATGCTTTTTGTGATGTTTTATTAAAATATATATGAATATTGTTGGTATTCTGGTGGTCTGTAATATTACGCGGAGGTATGGTATGTATTGGTTTGGACTAGGCAGGTATGTATATTACAGACGTGAGAGATGAGAGAGCCTAACGCAGTATGGGAATTAGAAGGACCTGTATTTTATGTCGTCTTGAGTACGCGTGAAGGAAAGTGTATATCTTAGTAGTGATAATAATGTACATTAGTTTGATTGAGTTATCGATACACTGGGAGAGCTCAAAGTCTATTATAAACGAATACGATACAAAACCGGACAAATACATCAGCGCGGTGGAATCCACTGATGGCATTGCATACAAGTTACACGGCTTGGACGACTATCTACGCCGCCGACTGCCACTACCCTGCGGGACAGGTGCCTGCACTATTGGTGTATCCGAATTATCGGGCGGCAAGCTCCCGACTGTATTCTTCGCGAGTGTGGGAATCCAGCCCGACGGGAGATCGTTGATCAAATATGGTGGCACCTGAGCGACAACTTCCGCGAGCGCAGCCTGGACTTTTCTGACTAATTCTCGTTCTTCATCCGACACGGGCGGACCTTCGATGAAGTACTGCTGCTGCTGGGCTTGCTGGAGTTGCATTTGCATCAGCTGTTGCGGATTCTGGTATACATGAGGAGGAATGACAAGCGGCGCAGAAGGGGGCGGCGTGCGGAATCTGGTGTGTTGAAGTTCTTGTAATCGTGCAAGCCAAGTGGTAATGTTTGTCAGAGTGGCCTCATCAAATGCCTTTGCTGCGTCGGATGTCAGCCATTCGCGGATCAGCGCAGGATCGATCTCCACACCGTCTCCCAGTGGCAGTTCTGGCTCTGGTGCCGTCAAGGCAGCGGCAGCGGGTGTGCTCGAGCGCGCGTCGGATGAGGTCTCACCAGCCGGTGTCGCCTGCGCTGACTCGTCCTCTTCTTCGTCTGAGGAGCGGTCTTGTTGTGCGGCGCGGCGGCGGAGATACCGATCGTACCATACCGCTGCAGCCGTGCTCCCGCTAACAATAACATGGGCTTCGTCTCTCGCCGGCGCGAAACTTGAGTAGGTGCCATACCGTAGCCATTTTGCTGTCGGCAACGGCTCATTTACGGGGTGCACGAAATCTGCCAACAGCGGTCGCAGCTTCGCCGTCACGGCCGGTGCGCTGCCGACGACCGAGTAATACGGTGACGGCGAAAGCACACCCAGTTTACGTGCTGTCAGTGTCGAGGGTCGCATTGGCACGATCTTTGTCGTGTTGAAGAACGACGGTACCTGGAATTCGCGAGGGTCGATTCTTGATTTTTGGGACAAGGATGAGAAGAGTGGGCCATGTTGACTGACCATGTACAGTACCTCTTTGTCGTCGCCGCGAACTGTGATCTCGTACGGATCGGCGGATTCGTCGGATTCATTGGCGTTGTCTGGATTCTGGCTCGCGACTTGTTTAGCAAACAGTGATTCTGCGTAGAAATAGAATTTGTCGACGAGGGCGTAGAGCGTATTTGTAGGCGACAGTTTCGAGATTACCGACTCCGTAGCTGCTTTCAGATCTGTCTGGAGTTCTTGGAGGAGCGACGTGTCGTCGGGCCCTCTATATCCGCCTAATCTCAGCTTTTCCAAGATCGAGACTAGATCGGCGTCTGTTTGCGCAGGTTGTTCTGTTCTTGTGCGCTTTGGAGACCGGGTGACATGGGGTGGCGGCCTGTGTAGAGCTTTGGCGGTCAACACCGCATGAGCTGGATCTTCCCTATGAATTGTTAGATCGTTCCGTGCTGCATTGGTGAGAAGGGCGCGTACTGCTCGAGGACAGTGATGAATTTGTGGACCACGCTTTCGCTTTTTAGCGACCCATCACTATGAGAACCCCTTCGTTTCCGTTTACCTAGGTCATTCATGTATTAGTCTCAGATTCAATCGTGGTGCCCACAAAAAATGCAAGTCCTGTCATAACAAATTCAATTTGTTATCCCAACGCCCTAAGCATCGCGCCGCGATGAGCCACAGAACGACGAACGACCCCGAGCACCGTCGACACAAAAGTTGCGGATACGCAAAACAATGACAATTAGCAAAAGAAAACACATACCAGAATGATCCGCAGCCATGTGTCCGACTTCAAGAGCTTTTGCAGAGTCACCAACTTTCTGTACGGTTATTTAATGACAGGCTTCTCGTCACAAACCGTCCAGGCCGATGGACATAAATTTATAGTGGAATCGTCTGAGATGAATAGTGATTAATTGCGAATGCCCGCTTATATGACACTAAAAGTACAGATATCGGGACTGCTGTGAAATTTCTTAGCACACGGTGAGCGAACAAAGCCGGGGGAATTCAGTTTTGTGGCGTTTAGGCTTCGACCCGCGACGGTTGCTCGTCCCAAACTCCCTGTGACCCTTGCCCTATGATTGTGAGTGAACTGACGGCGCTACCAAACGACGGCAGGATCCAGCCGTTTATGAATCCGTACAAAGTATGAGTGGCGATTTAGGGCCAGATAGACGAGAATCGAGTTCTCAGAGGGAAGATGACGGGCGCAACCGTGAGCGAGATCGCGAGCGGCATCGGAGTAGTTCGAGCAGATATCGGGCAGACCGACGCGACGACAGGGACGGAGAGTATCGACACCAGTCTCATCGGTCACATCGTCACCATTCGAGTCGATCAGAGAGGAGTTCCAGGGATCGAGAGGGAGAGGAGGAATATCAACGTCCGTCAGCCTCGCGTCATGAAGAACGCCGAGAGACAAGGCTGGAGAAAGAGAACGGGTTTGTTCATCCGTCTCGAAGAGGATTTGTTGAACAAAGCCGCGAGGATAGACCTACAAGGACACAGGCTTCTGACAGAAATGGAGAAAGACGGTACCGTGAAAGCGATAGGCGAAGAAATGCCGATCTAGGCGTGTACGAGCGAAACGGGGACCACGCAGAGGCACGTCGGCACCGTTCTCGTGGCAATATCGATACTCGGTCTCGCCGTCGATCTGCTTCTCCAGACGGCAACTTGCCTCCAATGCGCTACGAGCAAATTAACGACGACATGAAGGGTACATTCGGCAGCAGTTGGGGTCGTAATTCGCGGTCACCGTCTGGGGTGGGATCGCCGCCTCCAGAAAAGGAAATGCCAAATTATGAGCAGTCTGGTGCGCTAATGGGCGACAAACTATACAAGGGCGTGTCGCTGCAGTATGTAGAGCCTCCGGAGTCCAGAAAACCGGACAAGAGCTATAGGTTCTACGTGTTCAAGGACGGGGACATTGCGGATACCCTCACGCTCGATCAGCGAGCTACGTATCTTTTTGGCCGCGACAGGACAGTGGCGGACGTGCCGCTGGATCATCCAAGCTGCTCGAAACAACACGCGGTGTTGCAGTACAGACTGGTTGTCGAGGAGAGTGGCCTGTTGGGAGAACCCGAGGATAGGATAGCGCCGTTTATCTACGACCTAGGATCAGCGAATGGAACGCATCTGAATGGAAAGAAAGTGCCTGCAAGAGAGTATGTTGAGCTAAAGGAAAAGGATATGGTCACGTTCGGATTATCATCGCGAGAGTATCTGCTTCTGTCAGATGAGGCGTAATCGCAGAATTTTGAAGGATATACCTCTGCGTATGAATATCCAATGGCACATAATGCACATGATGCTATGACGGACGGTGCGATTAATTTGTATAATACTGTCTTTTTTGGAGCGAGGTTGAGGACGTATAATTCCTACTTTCCATTACACAAATAGGAATACACACATATGCGGGAAGTTGCTCGAAAATTCCGCGCCATCCACCCTCAGATTAGAGGTTGCTCCCGATCCAAATACCAGCAGGCCCAAGAAGATTAGTCTCCAGGATTACAGTATAGGTTCCGCGAGCCGTTGACGGATTTCTCTTCCTCGACCTACGTCAGGTGCGCCAGTACAAAGAGAACTTGAAGAAATTTGTCGCTAAATTAAGATACCCTGCTGAGCTATGCAAACAATGACTGAATTTGCCCTGAGTTTCGGACAGCGCACCACAAGATGATTGGATTGACCCAAATGAGGTGCTAGCAAGCATGAACTTGGACTCCGCGCGTGCAATTACGTAGACTGGCGGGCCGAGATACCGAGTGCACATTTTACTACCTAGTTATAGTTATCAATAGTGATGAATTGCCAGCAGTGTCCGTTTCGAATTTATAGAAATTTGGCAGATCACAGTCATTGATCGCAATTTAGAGTTTACTTTATTCAATCCGTGACAAATAATGCCTAGTATAGAGTTTGAATTGCGGTTATATTGGAAGAATTAAATTTTACGGTGGGATGAATTCAACAAATGCTCCACTGAACCAGGAGAAAGAGTTGCATTATAAATGACGTAGTTTTGGCTGAGGCAGCATCAGTTTGACCGGTCCAAACAGACGCGAACGGTCACAGGTTTGTCCGCTAGTCCGGATTGAGCCTAGTCTCGTTTGTTTTCTCGGCCAGAGTCCAACCAGGACACTTCGGCACTAACCGAATCTGGTTTAGAGCCGCACCGCCTCGTTCCTGGCGTAGCCTTTTTATACACGCTAGCCAATATACGGTTAGCCTTGTTTCAGCGCTAATCCAAGCTAGGCTAGTACAGTTTAGTCTAGCCAGATGGGGTTTTCGGCCATCGCGTGAATTGCTCCACCTCAAATATTGGACCGACTGCTTCATTTTTTGCTTGATTTTTGATCCAATCTGCTTGCTCTCGCAGACACTCGATCCTCAGCTGGATCCCAACCGATAGCACGAATATCAGAGTCGTACATCGGACGTCGGCAACTCATCATCGTTGGACTCGCCTGCACGTGAGGACAGTCGTGCTTGAGAACGCGACAACGCGACTACGCTCATCCTCGTCCTACCCATCCGCAAATGTATTCAGTCAAGCAGCCGCGACCTGCGCCGGCTTCGATCTCGTACGATGCGGGTCGACCGAACGCAGCTACCCCGGCAGCAAGATTTCCGCTGCACGTATGGGGCCAACAGGCGGTCAACGTGTTCGAGCGCGTCCTGGGCCCATCCAACAACATGGCCACATGGACCCATCTCCCCCCGCCCGCAGAACTCGAAGTTGCGCTCGATGAGATTCGCGATGTCGAGCCGCTAAATTTGGTGCTAGAGTTATATGAAAGACAAGTCGCTCGCACCGCGATTCTCATGTCGCTCAACGCTCAGCTCGAGCACGAAGTTGCCGAGCTCCAGCAACAGCTCCACCGCCAGGCAATGTTCATCCAGTCCCCGCCTCAAGCTGCGCACTTCCAGCTCTACCCGCACCAACAAGACTTCATCGACCCGCAGCTAGGAACTCCGCCAGAACGGCCGCGATACAACGCCCGCAAGAACGTATGGTTTCTCCTCAACTGTACTGCTACTGATCTGACCGATGCTAACAAAATCAGGGCGTCATTGTGGGCGTCGCGCCGCCATATAATGGATACCCTGCCAAAGTCCCGCTGACGGCGTATCAGAATGGATACGCAGCGTATTACTCCCAATTCCGCGCCCAACAGTATGCCCCGTACAACGGTCCGCCGTCGAACGCTGGCGACGGCCGTCCTGAAGCGACGCCGAGCCATCCGAGCCATTCACCGACACAAAGGCGAGCAGACGGCTCCGAACGGACAGAGTCCGAGCCGTCTGCTGCCGACGACGACAAGACACCACATGCCAGTGCGGGAGATGACGAGCCGCGAGGTGAAAAGAGAACATTCGATCAGGTCGAGTCCGGCTCTAATGGTGCCACAGAGAGTGATATTATAATAGAGGAACCTGCCCAGCAAGATCACCCAAAGAAGCGCGGCCGTCCGCGAAAGAAACTGTGACCGCCTTCAACATAACACCATGAAGGGCAGTATATACGATTAGGTGCACGTAGAGCGTAATGACTACGATAATGGTGTTGTTTGTGTAATAATGGGTCTGCTTTTTATGGAAACGGCGCGGTCTTATCACGGGTTTGATTTATTGGTTGTTTACTATCGTTAAAGTCTCTAATAATACCTACCTTGTGCAATATGTATCAATATTACGGGATATTTAACGACTTATGACTTCTTTTTGTATTTTTAAATGTATGGTGACTACCGTCAGTTATTACACGTCAATAGTAATATGCCAGATTTTCATTTCGGCTGTTGTGAAGAAAGCATATATTGGTACAGCGGCGACCGCGGGTTTTCAGGACATCCGTCGGCAAATTACACAAATTAGTGCAGTCTAATCACAAGTTGTCTAGCTGTCTAACTATCATCTAGACATTAACTAAAGTACAGAATTTATACCACTATCATACATATCATGTAACTCCATTTGAACCGCTATCCTCATAACGGGCGAGGCTCAGAACGCATACCGCGTCCGCATCCCCGCGACCTTCCTCTCAACCTCCCTCACCGTCCGCTCCAACTCTGCCGCAATACTCCGCTTCTTATCAACGGGCAGCATGGCATACATTTCACACAAATCTCCGTCAATAACCGATTTCACTGGCACATATGAACCGCGATAAATCAAGTGGTCACGACCAGTTAATGGCCGTGCCTCGTTCCGCAATATTGTTTCCAGTTGCTGAAAAAAGTCCACGTCTTCGTGTGATATGAACGGCGCCAATACACCGATAGTGCCTTGTAGACCCGTATACAATATGACCTCTCGACCACCTGGCACTAACTGTGTCTTCTGGATTGACGTGGGAATGTCTTGCACGTAGAAATGCGCTAGCATATCGAGTCGGCTCGGTGCACCATCAAGATATGTCCTCGCGTTCAGCAGTTGTGCGCCGTTATCCTCATCTGCATCCCGTGAGACTTGCTCCTTACACCGAAGCACCCACAAATTGCCAAACTTGTCACCACCGGTAACTGTCTCGTAGTCAAGCATAGTAACACACGTCGTATGTCGAGCTACCACGTCGTCCGTCAACGGTAGGAGCTTGTTATCCGCATGTCGATACACCAGATACGTCACACTCTGTTGAATATCTCCAATAATAATCCTATTGTGTGCCACATTAATAGTCACTACGTTGTTCAGACTCCGCGATTTGTACTCGCACTTGCGCAGCAGCCGCTTCATGCCCAAGTCGAATATCCTCAAACACTGCCCCACACCCACCAGCAAGCGGCCCTGAAACTCTGTCATCGCAACAGGCGGATCGTCAACCTCCGTCTTGTGCACAAACTCCAATCCGCGCCCCTCGTCAACAATCTTGTACACATGTATAAATCCACCTCCGCAACGGCGAGGAACCAGCGACAAATCCTTGGCAGTGCCAACCACCAAGTACGCACTCTCTTCGTCTTCACCACTGGCCTTCCTATCCTCCTCTTCTTCCTCTTCGTCCCTGCGTCGTGGAGACGCCGCAAAAGAGCATACTGTAACACTAAAAGCGGCCTCGTTGTCAACCAAATCAATTCTCGCAGGCTTCTCCTGACTCAACGGATCCACTATCTCAATACATGACGCCCACTTTTCCGTGAACTTGGGATTCCCAAACTCTTCAGCCGGTAAATCTTCGTAATCAGATTGTTTCCTCGACGTCGACAACAACTCTTGCCGCGCATCGGGAGCCAGTGTGTTGTTGTCTGACTCAATCACATAAAACAGCGCACGATTAGGATGACGGATCATTCTACGTGGAGTGTATGCAAGCGGCAACGTGTCGCTCTTCGTATTCTCGCTAAGATCGTTGATCATAAAAATCCTACATCATTAGCCCAAATTCAACAAACTTTAGAAGATCTTTGGCATGGTCGCAGAGGAATAGGCCAGTCAGCAGGAACAATTGGTTATGGATTGCGTTTATCCTCACAGAAGTAGGTAACCTTGCGTTCATCATTCGGCCGTCCATGTAGACACGAAAAGAACAAAACATACCGTAGGTTGCTTCCTTCGATTCCGACGATACCCACCTCGCACTGCTCACTGCTGAAACCATCGCCAAATTCTAGACCCTCGTACACCAATGGCGTGACCATGAAATTCACGTCCTTCGTGTATGCCAGCCATGATCGACTGGACAATGCTAGAATGGCAGGCTGGTCCTGCGCCATGACTTTGAACAACTTAACCGGCCGTGCGCCCAAGAACTGTGTCTGCGTATCCGACAATTGACCAGTGATAGTGTCGAGGACAGAGCGCAGATAGACTCCGTTGTAAAGTCCAATATGAAGGTACAGTGTCGAATTGGCATCGAGCAGCTGGCTATTGTCAACAAACGTCGAGTCCGGCATACTCAGAATTCGAAGAGATGTCGGCGATGCGGTCAGTGCCTGCACACTAAGTGACTCCAACGTATTCTCAGGATCAAGGGAGACGATGTGAACAGTGCGGTCATCGCATCCAACTGCCAAAAATGAATTTCTCACTTTGCCTTCAGGGACATCACCAACGGACATCGATGTCACTGACGCACCCATCTCCTTTCTGTCTTGGTACTCATTAAGTTGTCCGTCCTCGTCCAGTTCAAAATATACGACTTCGGTCGTCGAGAGTGCCACAGCCACCTGCCTGGAATTTGTTGTCGCGGCCACGACCATGGTATGCAGGGGTGCTTCCCATTCATTGACTTCCTTGTTGGCGGAAATGTGACGAATTCCTTTGGGATACACTTGAACTAGAGAATCGTCCCCGACCTGCTGTACGGCAAGTGTCGGCGTAGAGGATAGAAACCCGGAATCCGTAACTTCCTCGACAGTTTCGCCAATTGACAAGACCAATGTCCCATTCGTGAATGACAGCACTATATATGCATCAAACGTATCCTCAGCGGCCAACTTCGCGGTCCAAACAGCCGTCGGCTCACCGGGCAGCTCGCTCGCAACGACCTCTGTAACATCCAACCCATGGCGCAGAGTTCGGAACGAAGATCGCGGCCCTTGACCGGCGAGCGCATATATTTGAGGGGCATCCTCACCAGTCAAGTTGTCAACCTTTGCATCAATTAGCGGGTTCATGGTATCCATTGTATGCACCAAACTCAGATTTTCAGGTTGACGAGGATAGAAGTAGGCTGCCGGATAATCAGACATATCCCCTTTGACATATTCCGTGCTAACAAATTCTGTTTCGCCAGATTCCTCACCAAGCTGTACAAACTGGTAAAAATTGTGCGAACCACCTTCAGCAGCAGCGAAAAGAAATCCAGACTTCAGGATGTTGAGACTTATTGCGACGGGTACTGTATCGAAGTACTGGATTTTGAGGGCCTCGACTCCGCGCACATTATAGTCAATTGTCACTTTAAAAAGGTCGCCTTCATCTGACTGTAATAGGAAAAAGAAATCCCTCTGCCTCCATTAGTAGAGTTCGACCGTATAAATTGAAATCTGAACCCACCTTCATCTTGTGCATGACACCGCACACTATTATTCGCTTTCTCGATGGATCATCGTACGGAGTACGCCGCCTTGGAATGGGCACTCTATGTACTGCCTTATTCATATGCCTATACACGATATATCCTTCGGTGCAGACAAGAACTCCAGATGGGCCATCCGCCCCACCCGGAACCTCCATCAATAAGTTTGATTGACGATCCACAATATCGGACCACATCCTCACAACATGATTCAGTCCTAGGTCCAACTGATAGTATGTAAGGGTCTTTTGTATTTCACGATACGCCTGGCCGGACGGATCAAGATCAGCCTCGGAATAGTCAACCTCGAGTGCAGCGAAAATAGGATTATCATACCCAACATCCAAACCCGTGACAGCATAAAGTAATGACCGTGGCTTATGTGCTTCTAATGGTGACGAGATTGTGATATTAGCATTCGTGTCGCGATTCAGAATATAGACGAGCTTGTTCTTCTCAACCGACGCGATCATGGTTGCTCGACCCTTTGGATCAACAGCGAGATACTGGCCAGGTACAACGCGTCTCACGCCAGTCTTCCCAAACGTCTCGAGATGGACATGCACAAATCGCGTCTGCTCAGTCTTATATTCCAAAATAGCAATGCGTCCTGAATCCGACCCGACAATCACACAATCCTTTGAACTGCCTGCCACGCGGAAAGGTTTGATGGTACGAATAATTCCAAACACTTCTGTCGATGTGATCAGGACCAATCTTCCGGCCGACGGATCGAATCTATACAATTGTATCCGCGATCCTGAAGCCGTGATGATCTCCTGCTGTCGTCTGCCAGAGAATTGTCCAACAATAGACGATGTGATTGCCGACGGAGGCACGAGTGTGAGCGAATATAGAGATATCGACGTCATTTTGATCCGATATCGTCAGGAGCAAGATGTTAACTCAAATCAGCCAGCTAAAAGTCAGCCCCCCTTGGACACTGGAATTCTAGAATGAATTGAACCGAGGATGGCTGGGATTCGACGATAGTAGGTTGGCTGCCAAATAGTTCAGTTACGACTTAACGAGAATATTTTCCAGGGTTCTGTGCCTGATCACATACTTTGTGACTCGGGCTAGGTAGGAACCACAGTAAGCCTACTCAAGTAAACTGAAGTACAATGTATTGTATTATGCCACATATAACAATATTACCGGTTAATGGCCATAACCGTCCTTCAGTGAGAAGCCGTTATGTGTAATTGTACAAAAGTGCAAGTTAATTATTACAATTGTTACATGCAAAACAAGCTCACAAAAATGTATACACCGTCATAATCTAGTATACCATTCCGATCTACGTGTAACCTCAATGCAATGGCACAGCTTAAGGACTACTTAAGCACTACTCTTACCAGCGTCTTCTTTCAAGGTAACAATCCTGTTCAAAATGACGCTCTCTTCCGTGGTCTCCCGATCAATGCAGAAATATCCAACACGAAGGGCCTGGAACCTCATACTCTCAGGTCCGCTACCTTCCTTGACATTTTTTCTCCGGAAATCATCGAAACCGACCTCAATAAGCGCATCCTTAAATAGATCCAAAGAGTTTGGATTGATATCCGCCAAGAACCCATCGGGATTGCTCTCCGGATTCTCGGACAAGAATAACCTATTGAACATCCGCACTTCGCTAATCTTAACAGGCGAACTGTGGACTGGCGAGTCTGCCACCCACTGGATGTATGTCTTTGGTTTGATCTTCTTGTCGTTCTCGTAAATCGCGCGAATTTCAGTTACTTTACCGGACTCGTCTTTCGTGAATGTGGTGACACGAACAGTATACGGGACCTTCAATAAGCCGACAGATTTGCCTGGTGCTAGTCGGAAGTAATCTGCCGAGTCTTGTTCTCTGAAGTCAGACCGATCTATGTAAACTCGCTTCGTGAACGGAACGTTGTGTTCTCCAAGCTCAGGAGAACCAGGCTTGTATGGCAAAGCGATTTCCTCGACGAAGTCATCGGCGACATTCTCCAGAATGACGAGAACGGGGTCTGCGATCAGCATAAGCCGTGGAGTATGGTCCTCAAGATATCGACGGATCGAGGCCTCAAATCTGGCAGCCTGAATATTGCTGTTGGAGGTAGTGACACCCAGCTCGTTCACGAATGACAGGATTGCTTCGGGAGGCACACCTCGTCGGCGAATGGCGACAAGAGTGAAGAGGCGTGGATCATCCCAGTCGTTAACATATCCTTCCTTCACAAGTCTGGCAATCTTGCGTTTCGACATGATCGTACCGGTGATATTCAGACGTCCATACTCACGCTGAGCTGGCTTATAAATCTCCAGTGCGTCGCAGAGCCATTCGTAAGACTGACGCGAGAGATAGAATTCAGTAGTACAGAGTGAGTGTGAGATATTCTCGAATGAATC
The DNA here is from genome assembly GCA_030568275.1 of Lipomyces orientalis. NCBI lineage: Eukaryota > Fungi > Ascomycota > Lipomycetes > Lipomycetales > Lipomycetaceae > Lipomyces > Lipomyces orientalis. The sequence goes on along the minus strand of JAJLTP010000053.1, from coordinate 111,144 downwards.
GCACAAACAATGAGTGAAGTCATACGTAGGATAGATCTTCCACGTGTCACCTGTTCGATGGTGAGGCGCGTCTAACACCCGGTAGGCTACAAGATCCCACATCTGAGGGTTGGGGTCCTCAAGGTCCATCTTCATCCGCAGGGTGGCCTCGCCTGGGTTGTATTTGCCATCCCTCATAGCTCTGAACTCCTCCAAGGACTGCTGAGTTGGTTTACTCCGATGCTTACATGGTATGCGAGCACCGCCATTATCACCACCACGATTCGCATGCACTTCTTCTGGTGTGCAGAAGCACACATATCCCTTATCCCTGCGGATCAATTCCTCTCCGAGGTCGTATAGCCGCTGGAAATGGTCTGACGAGTAAGTGATCTTGTACGGTTGGAACCCGAGCCATTTGACAATCTCGAGGATCGCAGTGAAATACCGTTCCTCTTCGGCTTCCGGGTTTGTGTCGTCATATCGTAGATAGCAAATGCCGTTATGGTACTTAGCATAACCAAAATTGACCGCAATCGCTTTGCTATGGCCAATGTGGAGATAACCGTTAGGTTCAGGCGGGAATCGAGTAACAACGATGCCACCAGTGGCCCTCAAGTGCTCTTCCATTAACTCTGTCTTGATCTGGGCATTTCCGCCCGGTTTGTGCAAGTCTCCCAAAAATCCTTCCGTGAACATATTCCTAACATTCTTCGATACCTCATCTGCAGCAATTGCTGCAGAAGCAGTCTTGTCTTTCTTCGCCTTCTTCTGCGGCGCATCGCGTTCGTCTTTCGGTCCTAAAACATCAAGCAGTTTTGCATCTATTGCTTTCTTAACCTCTGCGGGAGGTGCCCACTTCAAGCCTGGCAACTTCTTGATCCCGGCCATCAGACTAGGAACTGATTTGTATCTGTTGGCAGCAATCGAGTCCATGTTGTCGGTAAAATACATCGCAACCTCCTTATTTATCTGCTCAGGTGTAGCTTCCATGCCTGCAACAAAGTCAGCACTGACCCCATAAAGAATAGACGACGTACGCACCAACACCAGCGGCAAATTCTAAACCTGCACTGCTTGCTTTCTCGCCCGCTGATTTGATGTATGCGACAGCAGCTGCGACACGTTAGCACATCTGTCTCGTGACTCATAGTCATGCAACGCGGTCTCACCTTCCAACTGAATGCTGCTCTTGATCTTCTTCGCAATTATTGCGTCAGTCACTAATGACCGCGCTGCTAGAACTGACGAATATGCAATATCTTTGGTCGCTGTTCCGAGCGACTGAAGGAGAGATGCCGAGGTCTTATCCTCGATTGGCGCCTCTATCCCGGATTCTTGGACAATAGATGCAAGGGTAAACGCAAACTTTTTGTTCCTCAGAACATCGCTCAAGTTCTGGTCAGTAAGACCTAAAAACTCAAGCTTTGTAGCTATGTCGTTTTCGTCTGACATCACTAAGAGGTCCCCTTAATTTGGTTTGGCAGTCGTCTGAATCGAGATGATACTGTGATGGCTTTCGATGATCAGGTGTAATAACGCACGCGCGATGGCAAAACTCCAATGAACCCTAGCCCAGGTAGTGTAGTGAGTATGTCTCAGCAGTGGCCAGATTTGACCCCTCAACACGGTATCTGTATTATTTAAGGCTTCAAAAAGAAGCTGTTATACTGCTGTATTTTTATAGTTTTCGAATATGTGATGACGGAGCCCAAGAAGGTAACAACAAAGCATCAGTCTTCTATGTTAAATACTAAAGTATAAGTTCCAAGCTGGGTCTAATTAAGCAAGCACTACTAAGTCCAGTCTTTCTATAGACTACTATATCTTCCCGTCTACAACAGTCTCTGACACACTTACAGAATTAGTATCCGACACACTTGCAGGATTGACTGTCACATCCCGAGAATCAGTATGCACGTGATAGGCCTGTACATCGAGGAAGTCATATTCACCGGTCTCGAAGCTCCAATGCCTCTCCTCGCCACTTGCTAAATGACTTGTAGATCCATTTATCAAGCACGTCCACTTGCCAGTACCATTGTCTGACGGATCTGCACCGTAGACGCTAATGCTGCACGTACCAGTTCGTACGTCATATGACATGTCGCCTACTAAAGCGCGTCCAAGGGCAATAATTGTGGCAGCATGAGCGCATATAACGACTGTTTTGACCTCTGGATGGTTTTCATTGCAGTCCTTAATCATGGCAGCAAGTACAGACTCAGCGCGGTCGTGTAATTCTTGGATTGTTTCGCCCTCGGTTGATGGTACTGCGATTGGCTCGTACTCGAGCGAAACCCTTGGGAAGAATGACTTTAAAGTCTCATTGGATGCAGCTGTTTGATAAATTAGTGGCTAGTTTCTTCTGGGACACAATCTGTCCTTATGGTCATACCTCTAGGATGCGTTTTTCGGGTCCGGCCATACCATTCACTAATTAGAATAGCTTGATTAGCCGTTGACATTCCTCAGCGCTGAATCATAGCATTGACTTTGCCCTACCCAAATCCGTACTCAGGGAGAATATCAACATTTAGCAAATCAGTTAATTCACATATGGTCTGCAAACAGCGGTAAAATGGTGATGTATAAATTCGCACGACGCTTGGCAGAATAGTAGATAGATAAGCGCATAGTTCATGTGCCTGTTCTTCTCCATGCGCAGACAATGGTGGGTCGCCGTCGATACCCGTTGGCGCAGGCTTTGGTAGCACTGTGGTGTCCCAGTTTGACCGAAATCCGTGCTATAAATTTGTCAGTAAAACCGTGCATCCCGTATTTGCAGGAGAATCGAAGTGGAAAGCGTACCCGAGTGACGTATATCCGTTCCACAGGCATTGCTGTGACGACCGTGAGGAATATTTGATGGTACCTACTACGTCCTGCGCAACAGGCTCTAAACACCAGGTATTATGTACTGTTCTCCTAAATAACCAACCAATTGGGTATCCTTTATTCAATCCTAGTAACATGCAGCAGAATTAGGATTCTGAGTATTGCTGGCCGGTCGCGGCCTTCGTCGCGAAAGCTACCTCGGCTGCCCTCGGCCCAGTGACCGAGAATTATTACCCGGGCTGCAACTAACGCTGCAACAGCATGATGAAGTCTTTACTGTCAGTTTTAACTCTGAATACGAACACAGTTGATCAATTATTATATGTCGATCTAGAGACAGACAGTCTACTAGTGTTTAAGACTCGTTTGTGTGAAATAATTAAAGCTGGCGCATCTCGGTACCTGTCAGATCTGTCGTTCGGCGAAGGCACAATACAAATGTCCCAAGTGTCTCCTGAAATAGTACGTCTTGCTCGTGGATTAACCAAATGAAGAACGCGTCTAATTGTTTTACCGCAGTTGCTCACTTAAATGCTATAAGGATGAGCGCCATACACATGAAGAGTCGGTGGCAAGCTCGAGCGCAGGCGTAGCTACGAAGAATGGCCTCACATCTGACAGCGCGTTAGCAACAATAGCAGATATTGCAACAAATCAGTCGGATTCTGCCGTCAGCGTCCCCAATGCGGATTTGCTACGAGACGATCCCCGAGCACAGCAATACGCCAGCCTCATGAACGACCAAGTAGTAAAAGACATGCTACGGTCTCCGACGCTTCAACATCACTTGGTATCTGTTCATGAGATTCTGAGTTACCCAGCAGTGTCGGGAGAAAATACTATTGAAGGACGGCATGACGTTGCACTCAAGAAGTTTAGAGAACTGAGAGCTGGTGGCACTGAAGACAACATTGAAGTAGAAGAATTTGTTGGTCGTGTCCTGGATATACTAGAAGGACGCGCAGCACATGATTGACCTCTATGGAGGCAACTTCCATAATGAATAACCAATTTATTATGCGACAGATGCTCTACGTTTGTTTCCCATAATATGTTCCAATGCGTCCCATTGTGATTCCTCTACATTGCCACGCCCCTGTAAATTCCTCTGTAATCTTCACAAGTCGCCCTTATAGACGCCTCTCGGCAGTCCTGAATGGCCAGGGACCTTGAACCTGAAGATCTCGCCACCCTGGTCTTTCTTCGCATCTTCCTCGCTCCAGACATAATCCAGGCTCTCATTCTGACATGCGGTGGTGACAAATAATTCATCACTATTCTTCCCCCCGAATGTAGGACAGGTGACTTTTCTAGCCGGAAACTTGTAAATAGCTTTGAGCTCGCCGGTCTCCGAATCATGCTGAACAATTCTGCTGCCGCCCCAGACCGCGATGAACAGGTCACCTTGTGCAGAAATCGTCATTCCATCAGGAACCATATCTGGCTGCTCGATCTTAACTAACGGACGCTTATTCGAAGCATCGCCAGTTGTAACATCGTAATCATACCTCCAGACCGTCTTTGTTGGCGAGTCAGCGTGAAACATAGCATTTCCATCAGCCGACCAGCACAAGCCGTTCGGAATCATACAGCCGTCCAAAACCGTCGTGACGTTAGCGTCGGAGTCCAGTCTGAAAAGCGTACCAATCGCAGCCGGATCACCCTCCCACTCTTGCATCATCGTCCCGGCCAAGAATCGCCCTTGGCAGTCAACGTTGCCGTCGTTGAAACGCATGATCGAATGCTTGTCTGCATCGGCAGTGTAAACATCGGCTATGTACTTGAGTTCCGGATCGCCAAACTTTGTGACTGCGAATCCATGCTTCGCGCCGACTACAAACGTCTTTGGAGATTCTGGAGTGAGGGCAAGAACACCAATTGGCTCGGCATACTTTGTTGTGCGAACTTTGGTGGCCCCTTCTACCCAGGTGTCGAAGACCTCGATCGACGGAGCAGAGTCGTCATTGGTCGCACAGTAGGATTTAGTAGAAATCGACTCTGGAAGGGCAACACCGTGAATTGTCTGTCTGTGGATATCGACAAAGTAAAGCTCGTCGGAGGAGGGAACATAGGTCGGACCCTCGCCAAGTAAACTGTGTGGAGTGAGGAATGCCTGTCTCCGCCGTTAGCGAAATAATGAACCGACCAGTATAATTAGGCCTACATTAGGAATAAAGTATTCAGCAACCATGGCGACGTCGAAAATTAGCAGATATAGCCAATTAATGCAGAATTAGTCGAGACCGGTGATTGGGGAGATAGACGCTTGGGTGAGTTAGTGCTAAGGCACTATCTGGGCACTCGGAAATCAGACTCGGAACTCCACGGTTCTGCCCAAGTGACGGCGGAAAACTCAGGCTTCTATCATCAATTACTGATAAGAAATGATTATAAATGCCGCGAGATACACGCATTCTGAGTCTGTATTCGCGTCTATTCTAAGAGTAGTTCTGTGGGCCGACTCGTCCGTCACGGCTCGGTCGCCGACGATATATCCGCGAGCTCACCCAATTCGAATTCGCTACTCTATATATATACTTTGCGCATACTATCTGGGTATTCCCGCCTTGCATTTTCTGGTGGGCGACCAAACAGCTGAGGCGCCGTTGCATACGCTGCTCTTTCGAGACTGAGGGCACTTCTGTAAGGAACATGATAGTTGGGTTTTGAACTAGACAAAAATTTGAAAATATTTAATATATTTACAAAGTGTATACCTGGCCGCCTGTTGGGATCATGCCCATCTTGCCGGAAATGAAATACAGAAGAACAAAGCAGAAATTGTGTTGCAATATCCCCGGAAGAAGTCAAATGTGAGCGCACTTACCGGTCCCTCTGAAACTTGTATGAGGCGACGTTAACATAAATGGACAAAGATTGGGACTGGCGGGTTCTAGGAAACTTCTGTCCCACTCTCAATCTCTTAACCCAGAAACTGGCGACAGCCGTCCAAATATACTAATAAAGCTAGTATCAATTGTATATACGTCTAATCCACCATGAGGTTGCAGCCACCTCAGGTAGATCGTCTCTAATCTCAGTATGGATCAGAACACACTTTACTGAATTACTGTGCACAAGGAAGATGATATCTTCCAGCTTTCGACTGGAGACTACTTCCCGACCTGTTTTACGACATTGATAAAAAGCCGGCTTAGTTACTGTAAACCGCATCCAAAAAGGCACACCAATCTTGGTCTTGGCCAACAATAAAAGGACGAACTTTTATTACTACGCATTCAAACCAAAAATATACAAACAAAACTCCAATCCTGCCCTAATATATGAAATTATTCTATGTCAAATTATGTCGCAAACGGAGCGCTCAACGGCTCCACCACAGCGCCAGGTTTCACAATAACCTTTGGCTTTGTGAGTCTCTGAACTGTCGTCTGCGTAGCCCATTGCTTTCCTATTGGCATTCTCAGGGACCGCTCGTACTGCTCGCGAGTCTCGTATGGAAAAGGAACAGTACCGGCAGTGTACTTGGCACTCTTTTTCGCAGCCTTTTCGTTTATGATCACGTTCTTGAGCTTAGAGTCCTTGCGGTTTTTGGGAACGATACCTTCAATTTTCTGGACAAACTTCTTTTGAGGCTTTCGAACTCCCTTGCCTGTCCAAGAACCCTATGTATGGTTAGAACCTAGGAAGGCTATATCACTGTATATAAACGCACCCATCCGGGAAGAGTAACATCGATCTCCTTGTCACCTTCATCTTCAATAGTCCTCTTCTTTTCCGCTTCAAACTCCCGCACAACATCATCACCAGCAAAGGCTCGCTTGACTAGTTCACGTTGCTGGAATTCGGCTGGTTTAGCGCGTCGAGCGCCTTTGTAGACCATCGTCAGCTGTGAATCGGCGAAACCATCAGCTCCTGTATCTCCGTCGTCATGCACATCTCGGACTTGCAGAATCTGATTAACATTAATCTTGACGTCAGCGTCGCCATTTGCCACTGCATTCGCAGCCTTTTCTGCATTTTTTCGTGCTCTCTTTAACCTTGCCTCGGCTTTAGCATCACGTGTGCTGTCTTTGGATAGTGAAAGTACCGAGTGAACTTTGGTAACAGATCCGGGTTCGACATCTTGTATCCAGGGATTAGATGCTTCCGCTGATTTAGGCTCGACCTTCTTTGACTCCGTCCTGTTCGATTTCTGTCTGATGGATGTAGCAGACAAAATACCACCGTTCTCAACCACAATCGTAGCCATCTTGCGTCCTAGAGGTCCAGGCGCAAAATCTGCTTCGTTAGATTCCTCGACAGCATCCCCTGCGGCCTCCTTAGCCTCCTGACCACCTGGAGCATACTGACGTCGACCTTCATTAATGATCTTGACAGCCGAATCGGTAACTTGCTCCTCCATCTCGTCGTGGCCGCCTTCCATACGACGAAGTTCTTCAAAAGCTTCTTTGGTTTGCTTACGCAGACGTTCCTCTGCCTCTTTCATGAACTTCATCGCCATAATACCATTAGGTTTCTCGGCCTCTTCTTCCCCATCAAGAACACTTGGAAGCGCATCATCATCATCACCATCGCTGATCTCGTCGTCTCCTTCGATCTTTCGAGTGAGATCCTCTCCTCGTCGAAGCATTTCTTCAAGTTCTTCTCTTGTACCTCTGTCCTTGTGTAGGTTCATACGCTTCACATCGCGCGCCCATTTGCTAGTATTCTTATGCCGAAGTTCCATGCGCTCGCGAGCACGTTTGACCAGCCTGTCGTAATCTTCCTCGTCTTCTCCTTCTGGTTCACCATCAAGCTGAGCAGCAATTTCCTGTGCACGTTCTTTTTCACGTTTGTGGATTTTGCGATACGTTTTGCTCTTGATCTTCTTCACCCGCTTGGCCCTCATTTCCTCTCTGAACATTAACTCTCGCATCCGCCGGAGTTCGTTTCGACGGGCTAAAACTTCATCAAGGCTGAATTCCCGGTCCTCCAGTACATAAACTAGTTTTTCGCCATAGGCTTCGGCATCCGCATCCACAGAATTCGTGATATCAGACGTCTCAACTCCGCCACTGTGCTGTAAAGGAAATTCCAAATGCTCGGCCTCTCGATTTTTCTTGACTGTATCCTCCCACTTTCCAACTTCGGCTTTGGCAATCTCGTAAGCGGCCGCTCGATCAATTCGAGCTTCAAGTCGCCGACCCAATCGACTCTTCACAACTTCAGATTTTCCTTTTGACCGTTTCTCAAGTTCATCTAGCCGCGCAAGCGATCGAGTACCAAAGGACGATGTCGTATGAGCACGAATATCATCCAACGTGACCTTTTTCTTCGCTGGAACGAAAGTCCCATCATCTTCATCTACAGTGGGAGTAAAGTGCGTCGGTAGACCTAGCTTCTTCCGCTTCTTGATCTTGATAGTCTGTTCTTCTGGTTTTCGGGAAGCATCGTCAATAGCCTTTTGGAGTGACCTGATAGCGTTGTCATCGTTCTCCTCCAATGATGGAGAGTCTGATTCGATATCGGACAGCGGGGTCGTTATGCCTTGAGCAGACCCATCGATGTCTGATGTGCCAGAGAATGATGGCGTCTCGTCGGCAGATTCGGAGTCGTGATCTGCAACATCACCGTCATCGTCTGTGCCATCAGGAGAATTTCCAGCAGACTTTAATATGCCAAATTGATCAACATCATCTAATGCTGCGCTACCCTCGCCATCAGATTCATCGCCTCCATCCTTGTCGTGGTCGCCAGCCAGGAAGCTATCATCCGAATCACTGGGGCTCATTTCGTCGTCATCAACCTGCCGTAGTGCTTCCTCTAATTTCTTCTTCGCAGCTATATCAGGCTGCTTTGCCTTTAACTTGCCCAACTTCGCCATTTCGATTTCGGTAGCGTGTGCTAGGAGTTGAGAGGTCTCGTGATAACGCACTCGGTTACTCTGGGCTCGTAAAATGCCCTTAGTGCCAGGAAAATTTGTTGTGGTCATGATGGTGAGAATATTACAGCATATAGATTTACGTGTCTAGGGATAAATGCCTTAAATGAGACGTGGATAGGCTATGGCATTGCGGGTTAGGGCAAACTGCCACACGCGGATTTGCACGCCCGGCTCAAATGTTGCCAAATCGAGTCACGGAAATGCTATAGGATATGGAACATAAACTATGTATATTGGACATAGAGGCAAACGAAGCTGCATGCGGTGGAGTCCCATCAAGCAATCGTGCCCTGTGCATCACGTGCGGCGCATCACTGATCTCGGAGTCGCGGACACAATTTCTGGGTTAGGGCTACTTTCGCGCGTTGGCGGCTAATCAAGTTATGCTACTGGATCAGTACAGCAATTTTGGAGAGTAACTTTTTGGGATAATATATAAGAATTAATATTATTTTATATAATGCGGTCAGCTGGACCGTGTTGGTAAAATTTCCAAGTCTGCTTCTTGTGTTGCTCTTGATCTGGAGCAGTATCGTGCACTCGAAGGCTCATGGCCGTATGGGGTTAGGGCACGGATGTAGGCGGCCACGTTGGGTAAACAAATCAGACGCGCTCGACGCGGTCTGCGAACGCGAACCCGCACACATGATTCATTCACGCGTCCTGCGTCAGCCTGTTCTTGTCCATTTCTCAGTTCCGTGACGAATAACACATCCTGCTAAGACAATCACACGCGGTTGCTGTCTGCGCGACTTATTCCACATCGCACAAACAAAATAGAACAAATTAATGAAGTGGTGTGTATGCGCTCAGCACGGCGTAAGCCGCTTCCAAGTAGAATACAACAATACTACCCAACCGCCGCCTCCGTCCCCTCCAACTCAGATTTGCACACGACTTCTTCGGCTACGGACAGGCGGAGTCGTGGGATTCAGTCCAAGACGCCGAGAATCAAGCCTTTTTCCTGTGACGCCTTCTCAAGAGGCAAGGGAATGCCTGTGGGAGAGACTATGACGGACTGAGATCCATTTTACAATAATGATACCAAGGCGGCAAGAGTGTAGTTATCGGTGCAACGGCGCTAACCAAAATCAGGTTCTTAGTACACGCTGAACTCTTCGTCTACTGCCACTAACCAAATCAGATTCTCCAGTAGTAACGGACTGAGACGTCTTTCTACACATGCGAGCGGGCGAAAGCCTTTGGGCGATTAGGGTGCGTTGGTCTTGTCTCCTCCGCCATCCAGATGCGGGATCTCGGCGCTGTCAAAACGTTGGGTCTGGTGCCGTCTAATGACTTACCAGGGTTGTCTGTGAATTAGTCAAAACCTTCTGCTTCACTTGAATGGAATTGGTCGCCAAAAGGGTTGGTTTGCTTTCTTCCATTGTCAAGATCCAGTATCAACTATTATCCGATAACGTTCACAATGTCGACCAAGAAAATTATTCTCCTACCCGGTGATCATGTCGGCAAGGAAGTTGTTGCTGAGGCGAAGAAGGTATTGACGGCCATCTGTGAGCTTCGTCCCCAGTACAAGATTGAGTTCGAAGAGCATCTTATTGGTGGCTCAGCCATTGATGCCACTGGCGTTCCTCTTCCCGACGAGACTCTCGAGGCTGCAAAGAAGGCCAACGCTATCTTGCTGGGTGCTGTAGGGGGACCAAAATGGGGTGCTGGAGCGCCGGTGCGACCGGAGCAGGGTCTGCTCAAGATTCGAAAGGAGCTCAATCTCTACGCCAATCTGCGGCCGTGCAGCTTTGCTTCCGAATCGCTTGTTAAGTACAGTCCCCTCAAAGAAGAGATTGTTAAGGGAACAGACTTCACTGTCGTGCGCGAGTTGGTTGGTGGTATTTACTTTGGTGACCGCAAGGAGGATACGGGTGACGGTGTCGCGTCCGATATTGAGATCTACACTGTCCCTGAGGTTGAGCGAATCACCAGAATGGCTGCTTATCTTGCTCTTCAGTCTGATCCTCCTGCTCCAATTTGGAGTTTGGATAAGGCTAATGTTCTTGCATCCTCGCGTCTCTGGCGTAAGACCACTGAGCGGGTCATCAAGAACGAGTTCCCTCAGCTCACACTCCAACACCAGCTCATTGACTCTGCTGCTATGATCCTGGTCAAGTCCCCTCGTCAGCTCAATGGTATTATTCTCACTTCAAATATGTTCGGCGATATCATTTCAGATGAAGCCTCGGTAATTCCTGGTTCCCTCGGTCTCCCGCCATCCGCCTCTCTCGCCTCTCTCCCTGACGGAAACGAGGCCCTCGGTCTTTACGAGCCCTGCCACGGTTCGGCTCCGGATCTCCCCCCAAACCGCGTAAACCCGGTATGCTCAATAATTGTGTGTTTTCTTTGATGGGTATGCTGACTTAGCAGATTGCCACTATTCTGTCCGTTGCGATGATGCTTCGTCTCTCGTTGAACATGAAGTCGGAGGCCGACGCTGTGGAGAAAGCTGTCCGCAAGGTTCTTGATGCGAAGGAGATCGGCGGATACGATGTCCGGACTGGCGATCTCGGCGGTACCGCCACTACTTCTGAGGTTGGCGACGCGGTGGTCGAGGTTCTTAAGTGTCTTTTGTCAACTTAATATTGCATGGAGTGTACGTCTGGCATTATAGTAAATATGAGTTCAAAAGTTTGTCTCGGGAAGGGTAATGATTTTATATCGTGTAGTTATATGCGGATGCGTCTATTTGATGTTTGGCATTTATTAGTCAAAATTTGCAGAAAGTTGAGCTTATCAGTTGGCGGAAACATCATTTCCAAATTATAAACTCATGTGCTAACAGGCGTTCTTGCGACTCTGCAACAGTCCAGTGAACGGCGATAAAATGGTCGCGTATTTAGTTATAGTGCGACGCTGGGTTTTAAACTTCACGGCTCCCACACAATATAGACCCACATTCAATAATCGCGAAACCGGACGTTGCAACCCACACTTTAAATCAGCTTTGGATGCTCAGGCCAACGATATTTTATTGATAACGATATCTACAGTTTATTCTCCTCCATTTTCTGCTTGACACTGTCAGCATGCCGCTGCCCGACGGCCACTACCCTGACGCACAAGCTGCCCCTTTATCCGCAGCAAAGATTTACCGTCGGGACGAGATCATTGGCCGCGGCAACTTTGGCGTCGTTTATAAAGGGTATAATACCGCCGAGAAGAAGGTTGTGGCAATTAAAGTCCTGAACTTAGACACGGCGGAGGACGAGGTTAAAGATGTTCGCCACGAGATCGCACTTTTATCAGAGCTGAAGCAGGGGGATGCGCAAAACATTGTGCGGTATCACGGGTCACATTTGGTCGGATCGCGGTTATGGATTATTATGGATTACTGTGCTGGCGGCAGTGTGAGAACTTTGGTATGTACTGCGAAGAATAAGGACAAGGTTGACAGAGGCATCTAATTGAACCTCGCAGCAACTGGCAATGGGCAAGATTGAGGAGCGATTTACACAGGTCATCGTTCGAGAATCACTGATCGCTCTATCCTTCATTCACAAGGCCGGGATTATCCATCGTGATATTAAAGCCGCGAATATTCTCATCAAAAACGATGGCGGCGTGCAGCTCTGCGACTTCGGTGTAGCGGCCCAAATATCCGCCAACCATCCAAAGCGGAGTACGATTGTCGGCACCCCATACTGGATGGCTCCCGAAGTCATCACAGAAGGCGCAACGTATAATTATAAGGCTGACATTTGGTCGCTTGGAATTACGATTTATGAAATGGCAACTGGGCAGCCACCGTACGCGGACCAGGATGGTATGAGGGTTATGTTCTTGATCCCCAGGTCGAAGCCACCGCGACTGGAGGGTGCGCAGTATACGCAGAGCTTAAAGGAATTCTTGTCGCTGTGTCTCAACGAGCGACCAGAGGAACGACCAAACGCAGACGAATTACTTCGCACGCGATTTATTCGAGTGAGCAAAAACGTTCCCACATCGTCATTGCGCGAACTGATTGCAAGGTATCGGACTTGGAGAGATCAAGGCAACGTCAGGCAAAGCATTGCACTGGCGAATAATAATAAAATTGGTGGCGCACAAATTCATGGTGCGCAGGTCGGCAGCGATGGTGAGGACGGATCGATGGCGGACGAGGAGGAGAACGACAAGGAGAGTGTTGGATGGGACTTCGATATTGAGAGTCAGAGTACTACTGATACTTTTGCGACTTCAGAACCTTTGGACCACAGAAGACTTTCGGATGCATCTACGACTTCGTCCGGCAGTAATTCTGAAACCGACGGTGTGAAATTGTCAATTGATAGTACGCGGTCACTGGAATACTTGGCCGATCGTCAGATAGATTCGGACTTGAATGCAGAGACACTACGGCTGGCAACCCAATTCCCCGCGACGAACCCATCCACTCTCACTGCCAGGAATTTTGCGAGCCTTGGCCCTGGAGCGTCTCGGAATGCTACGCAGGCGCCGCACCCTTTGCTTCAGCTGTTTACGAATAGCGACACGCCACCGTTACCTCAGACAGCGTCGACGCCGTCTTCTGCACCAGATATTCCTTCCCCATCTCGCTCTGGTGCTACAACAACTAGTTCGTCTCCGGTTGAGATCGAGATCCCGACATTCGAGGCGATGAAGAATCTCGCCTCCGCAGCCGTGACGGCAGCCGTTATTGGATCGAACATAACAGACGGCGCTCAGCCTCAACCGCCCCCAAAGTTCAACACGCGACTATTTCGTTCAAATTCCAATGCGCCACTTCAGAATCCTCATGGTCTTACTTCGCATGGACACCCACCACTGCCCTCGCATCCTTTATCTCCTGCACCAGTATTGCCGCCGCCAACACCGCAGACATCGCCAGCAATTGTAAGGGCAGCAAGCCCGAGAATATCACCTACATCTGCTGTATCATCTCTCCCACCACAGCTACCGCAGATTCCGCAACTTCCTCCCCTGACGGCATTACCTCCACTGACCCAGGCGGCATCTCAACTACCGCATATGCCATATACCCCGCAGACACCATCATTTCCTACCATTCACACCACACCACAGTCGCCGCTTCCTATGCCTGCGTCAACACTGCCAGGTACGCCTGCGCCGCAGCCAACGATTCCAACTAGCACGCCTTCTCGTGCTGCGTCACCAAAGCGCATTGTACATCCTCCACCTCCAACCGCTTCGTCTCAGCCGGCGCTGCCTTCACCATCTAAATCAGAAAAATCAGAAACACTCCGCCAACCAAATCTGCAGATTCCTATTCCACCGCCACCATCGACCTTGTATTGGAGCCAAGCCCAGGCACAATTGCAGACGCAGATGCAAATGCCAGTATCCACGCCAAGCTCTGCAGATAGCTCGAATGCGTCGTTTTTTGGTAAAGGTCCTGTTGCTTCTCATGCCTCCAGTGGTCCGTACTCGTCGTCTCCAATCATGCCGATTAACTCTCCTAACTCGGAATTATTTCCATCTATGCCGGATGTGGATGTGCTTGGCATTATGACGGAAACTCAGATGTCATCACGGGACAGAGTCGTTGACGAGTTGAGTAAGTTGTTTGGATGTCTGGAAATGGGCCTTGAGGTGTTAGAGTGTGGATTCAAGGTGTTGAAGGACGAGAAGGCTGAATGGCGGTGAATGGCATCTTCAAATATATTCTGCAGATTGTAAGAATTTTGGCTTCAATTGTGTGATGATAAAAGTTTCTGGTTAAGGCGTTGGATGAATTCAAAGTTTTGTTAATATTGGTGTTATGTGGGACTAGATTTGAAATAGACTACAAATACTTCCGTTGTACTTTCGCGTCAAGCATTCGCAAACGAGTAATCGGATAATGTCTCATGAAAATGGCGTGGTGATTAAACCGTCGACTTTACGACGAGGCGTGTTGTCATCCATTTTAGCTATCACGATCTCAAAATAATTCAAAGAAAATTTTCTGACTCCCGCCAAATGCAAATTCTTTCCATACAAATCTATGCGGGTTGCCTAGTTCCACAACACGAACATATGACACATGTCTTTAGATTCCAAAACGATCCGGAACAGTTATCGGATCTGCATCGCCAATGTAAATCCGGGTTTGGTCGCAGCACAATGTTACAAACAGTGCATATATCTGCGTTCGCATCATTCGTCGCCGTGCACTGACTACAAGCCAATGGGTGTGCGTTGGACTTTTGCTTCTCAAATTTGGGCTTGGATAGGTCACTCGTTCTGATCGTGGACGGCTGCAGATTGCTGCTCGCATTGCATTCCGTATCAGACTCACTATCCAAGTCGACTACTGCTCCGACATCAATTGTAACAATACTCTCCTCCTTTGTCTTGTCATACATTCCCATCATCTCATCCTTTAGCCATTTCTTTTCGTCGTTGGTTAAATCTTGAGTATCCAACCGCCTATCGTCAAAGTATTCCTCGTTAACTTCTTCATCTTCATCTTCGTCTTCTTCTTTGGCTGCTTGGTTCTCAAATCTTTTCTGCGCAGCATTCATTCGCAGTTCGCGGCCCCTTTCGCTATTAGCAACGCGAGGGACCCGATTGTTGACCTTGCCGCCTTCAAGCTCCTTCCTCTTGAGTAGATCCCCACCAGCTTTCACTCCGTTGCCTTCAAATTTGCGTTTCCGTTTTCGTCGGTGCACCGCTCGCGTCCTCCGGGTCCTCGAATATGATCCGCCACATAATTCCCTCGGCATATCCTGTTCGGACAATGGGATCGAATCAACAATAGCAGACGTGCCAAGCTGATATCCTCGCGAATATAGACCTTCGCCGGTGTAGCCTTTCGCTTGCAGTGTGTGCAGTTCGCTCATAAATTGATTCCGCACTGCCCAGAAAGTCTTCGAGTGATTCATCTGCTTATTATGCGCCAGTTCGTGGATCATGACGCTGAGAACCTACGCTTTATGAGTACGCTTCCATCCCTGCTAACCTCGCACAAGCTACGTACTTGTCTAAATCCCAAATACCGGCCGTCAGGACCCCGCAGAACTAATCTGATATTCTCTCCAGCATTGTAATTGATTCCCCAAAACTCTCTATTGTGCTCGTTCTCGTCAAGACTTGTAATACTTAGCGAGTGGTTCTTCATTATCGGAAAAACAATGGCCGCGACGCGGTTCAGCATGTCCAAACTATGCGGTGGCGACCCGGGCAAAGGGCTAATAAACGTGATTCTGGGATTCGGCTGCTCATTTTTTGCATTAAATCGCGTTATCGACAGCGGCATCGCGAACTGCGAGAAATTTCGGACATCGACGTATCTGATAATGTATCCCAGCTGGGCCGCCCAGGAAAGCATGTGACGACTACCCGAACAATTCAAACCATAAAGTCACGTGTGGACGCGGGTGACAATAGGTATCGAGTACTTAATGCGAGGGAGTTTTTCTTGGGGGGGCAAAATCCCAAACGAGAGAGCTCTCCCAGTTCGAAATTTTTCATGTTCATCTTGACCAAGGTCCTCCACGCGACCTTCTCAACGGCCAGTCATTAGCAATGGTGTCGATCTCTCGTGATTCGCCATCGCTAACCAAGAAGCTCAAACTTTCGCCACATTTCCCATCAATGCCGTCTCCGGAGCCATCGACGGTGACGATGTTGTCGCCGACGAGCTCGAAGGCTCCATTCACATCATCAGCGATACAACCATCAAAACTAAAGCGAAAGCGACCGGAATATGATCCAATTACGCCGTCTTCATCGTCTGCTTCGGATTCAGGAGATGATAGCAACATCCGACGGACATTATCCCATCAACGGTCTGGTCAGCAGCAAAGAAAGAAGCGCGTGACTACGTCGGCACCCGCAGAGCTAGAGCGAAACGCTGTTGCTTTTGGAAACAGTGACCAAAGCAGTGCGATTGAAGCAACAGTAGCAGAGAATGACTTCTCTGCAACACCAGCGAAGAGTCACGGCTTGGCCGGACATATTCACCGTGGGTTTGTTCAAAACGCATTGTCGGAGATGGATAAGGTAGGTTCTGTTTATAGTATAGTTGTGGTTAATTTCTGGAGCTAAGACGACTACATTTTAGGGAAATATCACTCCATTACTTGAACTCACGAGTCAACTCTCTGTTCCGCTATTTAGCCCGGAAGGATTATCTGCAGGACAAGTCTACTATACTTTGTCTGCGCTCCTTTCACACATTGACCGCCTCAGTGCGACGACCTGCGTTTCGCTCATCAGAGCCATTATAAACCTTCCAGGGATAGAGACAGATCCTGCAAGTCTTTCGGGAATTCAGAGAAAGGAATTTTCGACGCTAGTCGAACTCCACGGCAAATTTCTAGGAGTACTAGTCTCCAGTATACCGAGGTGGTACGCTGAAGTAGCTTCCCGTATTGTTAGCGAGTTTACGATGGCTAGTGGTTGGTCTGCCGAGAGATGGCATGCCCTGTTGAGGTATTTAGTCACACTTGTGCCAACATCTGCCGCCGTTCTTCAAAGTGCCATTATAAGGTTGTTTCCATACAAGTACGAAGATTTAGGAATTATTGCACGATACGTGGCGAACATATTGCGAGTTCTAGAGTACGTACCTGAACTGCAGCGTGCTGTTTGGGGTGTTATCGTAGAGCGGACTGTGGAGCTAGATGTTGACATCGAAAGTAAGCTTGACCAGCTGGATGACGAAGATGAAGACAATGAGGAAGACGATGGTGAAGCCGAATGGAATAAGCTTGCTTCTCTGAGCAGGGATAGCAACTTACAATTAGAGGGCAAATATCACGAGGATGAAGTGATTCTTTCCACCCAGCTAGCTGCCGAAGCTCAAGATGTCACCAATGTCAAGACCATGTCGATTAAGCTGGACTCTCTGGTTTCCTTCCTCCTCGGTCAACTCAAGCCATCTTTTAGTTCTTCAGGAGTCCCTTCGAAAGAGTCACTGTCTCTTTACTCTACTCTCCTCTCGCTTTTCACAACATATCTCATTCCAACACACAGGACACACGCAATCCAGTACTTATTCTTTTCAGTTTCCCAGTCAGCTCCCGAATTCACAGACGCTTTTCTAGCACTTCTTCTGGAAACAGCATTGGCACCAACCGAGGCGATTCCGCGACGGCAAATGGCAATGCAGTATCTGGCGTCTTACGTCGCTCGAGCTCGGGCAGTTAGTCGATCTCAGCTTCACTCTGTTATCGCCATCCTCAGTAGATGGATATCAAGATATCTTGACGAACGAGAACTTGAGGTGCCATCTGCTGACTCTACACCACTGTCTAACAGCGCTCGCGGTAACATCGACATGGCTCGTTTCACAATGTTTTATGCGGTCGTGCAAGGATATTTCTATATCTTCTGCTTTAGACACGCCGGTCTTCGTAACGATGAGGACGAATCTGGACATTCTGGCGAATGGGTTTGCAACATTTCGCAGCTTCTGCAGCGCATTGTCAACTCTCGCTTCAATCCACTTAAATGGTGTAATGCCGATGTTGTCTCCATGTTTTCCAAAGTAGCGCAGCGTGAAGGAACCGCGTATTGTTTCTCGATCATTCAGAAGAACAAAAGAGGCACGTCTATGGTGTCAGATGTATCGACACCTATAGAGGGATCGACGATGAGTCACGAGATAAAAGCCAGTTCATTGCCTGTTGCAGACTTCGACGGTGTATTCCAGAAGATGGGAATGAAGCAGCTAGAGGGATACTTTCCCTTCGATCCGCTGGTGTTGAAGAAAACTAGACGTCTGGTGGAGGAGAATTACGTTACCTGGGCAGAAGTTGCTGCTGACGAGGACTACTCGTCGGACGAGGAGGACGAAGACGACAAAGACGACAAAGACAACAGCGAGCGTGAAGGAGAAGACGAAGACGACGAGGATGATGACGGAGAATATGATGAATATGACGACGAGGACGAAGACTAAATGGTTAATTGTGTGTAGTGTATTAGATTGGCCGGTGAAGGTTGCGGTTTTAGCTTGCAACGCATAAAGGTTGTGGTGCATCTGGAGTTCTCTTTCTTTTTTGAACATTTCCAAGTCATTTATGGTGTTATTTTTTGTATTTTCTGCTTGCCACTCGGGCTCAAAAGTATTGGACAATGAAAAACGGTTGATAGTATGCTTGGACTATGCAATCGAGTTTAGATAAAATATCTGACAACAATAGAGTACACTCTAATTCCTATGCACACCCAAAAAGCAGATTCAACAAATACTGAATAGAATAATATACATATATATATACTGCCAGTCAAACTATATCCTAACATAACCCATAACTTAACGTATAGTCAAATTACTTGACTCCCAAATATTATGCTACCGTACTTGCCAATTCAAGTTCTCGCGTCTCCTCATTTGTCGGAACACTTTCATGCTCCCTAAACCAATTCTCGCGACACAACTTCACCTTCTCCTCATATTCTACCATTTTCAGCTTGTATTCGGCGAACCGGCGCTCGTTTTCTACCCGATTACGATTGGTTTCTTCAATAACGGGTTTTTTCTCTTCGTCGTTTAAATTCCTCCACTTCTGACTGAGAACCGCACGAATGTCAGCTACCGTTGGCTTCGCGTTTGCATCACCCGTAGTTAGGCGTCGCTGTTGTTCGGCCATTATACGGCACGTTTCCCAATTTACCTTCTGAAAAAGGATGAATGGATTCAGATGAGCTTTCTCTGGTTTTTGAGGAACAGCAGATCCGAGTGCTTTCGAGATCGCCGCTTCGCACTCGCGCGTATGAGCTGCGAGACGCTGATCACGAAGTTGGCGAGCACGTAGCAGGTGCAAATGAGGATCGATCTTTCCGGTGGCGCCGTTCTTCGTCGGGAAATGCCCATTTGGCGAAATAATATTAAAGGAAGATGGTTGTGCTTGCGACTGGGAAGTAGTAATTGACGCCATCGCTAATGGAACAGGTGTAGATGATTTGGCCTTCGGCTTCGGACCAGGCTTGGCACGTCTCTTAATCGGGACGAGCCCTTCATCCACAGGCATCATTTCGAATTCTTCCAATGGAATGTGGGGCAACCTGACAGGCTGCGGAACAGGGGGAATCTCACCAACATAAGCGCTCTTAGGTGGAGGAGGAAACGTAACTGTCTCTGTTTGCAGCGGGACATTTGGTCGCAGACGTGGTTTCACCAAGGGACTGGCGAGAGTAATATCCCCAACCACTGTTCGGAAGACTTCCTCGGCAGCACGAAGACCGGACAAATATGCACCGTGAACCGTTGCCGGGTGCGTACGGGAGGTCGCTTCGCCAGCAAAGAATAGGTTATCATCGCAAGTTGGAGCCGCCAGGATATCGTAGTCGTCTCCAGTCGCATTTGGCCCCACATAAGAGTACGAGCCTCGACTGAACGGATCTTGATGCCACCGCGTAATAATCGTCTCGGTCGGGTGAGGAATAGCGACAGAGGGATACATCCGTGACAACACATAAGTGGCGTCCCGAATTAATACTTCGTCTGGATGCCTTGACGTATCAACAGCAGCATGTCCGGCCATTAACGCAACTAATCCTGTTAATTCCGCAACTCTGAAGGGGACAACATCGCAAGAGACTCACCCAAACAATGCTTCCCAACGACTTTGGTACAATTCCAAAACATATAAAACCTTCCCCTTACATCCCTATAACTATCTTGGTTCTTGCGATCAGCAGACCCACTATTGTCGCGGGCGACGCCGACGATATCCTTATCAGGATCCCAAAAACACCTATCGTACACAAGAACAACTTTATTGAGAACACCAAATCCCAAATTCTGGATGCTCTCCCGTTTTGTCTCTGGTAGTTCCGGCTGGAAACTGATTGTGCCTGCTTTCAAAACTCCTAGAGGGACTGTACAAACGACGCGATCCGCAGAAATACGCTCACCAGAATGCATTGTGACTGTAAACTTCTTGCGACCGTCCTGCTTGGATGTCTCATATGCAACAATTTTGACTGAACTTTTGAAGCGTACGTCGAGACGGGTTGGAAACACGTACAGTGCACGAGGAACCAGCATGTACCCACCATTTTCCAGCATTGAATGCTTACCAGAGAATTCATTGCCGTCATCTTGGTCCCACGATCCCAAACTAAGATTGTGCACCGAGGTCGCATTAGCATATTCCAGATTGGCATAATGCCAGTTGATTAAACGAAGGTCTTGAGCTGTCAAGTCGGCAAGTTGTCTCACGATATCTAATTGTCTGTCTAGTGTTGCACCAAGCGTCGGCGCTTGAGGTGGAACAGGCGTGGTCGTAAAAGGTGGAATATCGTGTTCACTCCGATTCTTTGATACGACATATCCCAGATCTTCCAGTTTAAGATCAAGAGAAGTCTTGGTAGTCTTTGCAGTGTATGGTCGACCGACGGTCTTGAGAGGATAGGATCCGACCTCAACTGTAGGTTCCAAAGGAGGCAGGTCGACAGCATTGGCCTCCATCCGTGCGATTGTTCGGCCACCATCACCCGTTGGATCCTTTCCACTAGTAACTAGAGACACATCACCCTCAACAGTATGTGGCGGCACGACGGGCGCCCGATATGAGGCGACACGATCTAGCATATCATTGAACAATCCTTCAGCACGACGATCCAATGATGCAGAAACGGCTCCACCAACCACTTCGTCATACAATGCACCAGCATCTTGCAACTCGTGACACCGTAGTCCGAGCTGTTTCCGAACAATTACTGCCAGTGGATTTCCGTTACCAAATCCCGTGATAATCTGGCCGCCCAGATCTACCTTGTGCGATACAGAGTTCTGATCGCCGTCTTTGCGCAAAGGCGCGCTATACACGCGCCCACCAATTCGCTGGCGACCTTCAAGAATGACAATTTCTGGAGGAGCTTCATAGCCAGACAAGAAATCATCATACTGCTTGAACAACCCATCTAACTGCCTTGCACAGCCCAATCCCGCCATCCCGGCCCCGATCACAACAATTCGCAGCCTAGGCCTGCGTACTGGGGGAATCGTAAGCATGTAAGGAAAGTTATTCCGGCATCGAGGAATATCCACAACTCCAAAATTGATATATCCATGACGTACAAGCAGTTCAAATGCCGCCTCTGCTAGACCAAAAAATCGAGGATCACGCGCGCACCCGGCAGCCTCGGCACGAGTGACACTAACATGATGATTCATCCTCCATAGACGGAGAATACCATTCCGAATATTCAGATATGTCGTCACATGTAAATGGTTAATATCATTCTTCAACAATTCGTACTCGAGGGGGTGCAGTGCATATGGAGGTAAGCGGGATGCAATGGCAGCCTCGATCCCTTCTCGTGCATAGACCTCGGCTGATATATCCGACGGGATTGACGATTTCGCGAAATACTCCAACCGATTATAGGGAACCGTTGTCACAAGTTCTGGCACTACGCCCAGCGAGGCGATGTATTCGCTACGTGTCATTGGTGGATCAACATATTCGCTTTCAGCCAGCATGGTAGCCAACAGCTCATCTCGATCAAGATCTGAGAGCTTTGGCAGCTTTGGGACTTCATTTTTCCTTTCCACTTTGAGAATAGGAGGCGATGCTCTTGATTTCATGGTACCAATCCCAGAATCCAGCAGAAATTGCTGCGAGTTAGGTAGACTAGCTGTTGCCTTGATGTGATTTCGCGCAACTCGCGAGGAGTCGTCTGGCCGCACAATTTCTGGAGCAGGCGTTGTCTGGTTCGCTGCAGACACATGGGCAGGTACCGGGTGAGGTATCGCACTAAACGCTGGTTGCGAACCTATTTGGGAACTCAATATTGATTGGTGAACTGCTCCGGGAGGCGACTGTGATGGAGCCACAGCAATTTGCGAATTGATAGGAGACAGAAATCCAGCTTCCATTGATAGTCGTGGGGACTGTGGAACAATCGAATCTACCGGACTGGCTTTTACTTTCCCCTTAGCGTTCTTCACGTCTTTATCCTCGCGCCGTTGTATCTTTAAAGTCGACAACGTGGGCGAAGACGCACTTGATACACTGTTGATCTCTTGTGTGATAGGCATTGAAGTGGCAGCTACTGTCGAGATCATCAAATCTGGAGCTGCAGCAGTTGTCACAGTCGCTGATGCATTCCTGACGCGCTTTCGAGGAGGCTCGAAAGCCATTGACGAAGACGGATTTGCTGCCGGTATGGCCGGAACGACGAATTTGTTTTGCAACACAGGCGTTGATTGTTGTGAAGGCTGCCGCTTCGCCTTTGCCTGAGACCTCGGCTGGGATGCCGGTACTGCATTCGGTGCAGTTAGCTGCAGCCGCTGTTGTTCTTCTTGTTGTTGCTGAAGATGCGGAGGTAGCGGAGACTTAATGTATGCTTGATGTTGAAATGGAACTGAAGCCTGTGAATGCGGATGCACAGGCTGCTGCAATTGCGTTTGCGTAGGAGTGGTCTGTGGAGGTAAAAACGAAGGAGAATTGTTAGGCGTACACTGCAGGTTATGCATCGGCATGATATCCGGTTGCTGCTCCATAGCCTCTTGTTTCACGGACGGCTGCTGAGACTGACTATCATAAAAACGGCCACTCCCATTTCCATTAGTGGCTGATATGGCTGGTGTAGACGATATCGACTGCTGCACCGGCTCTTCAATTCTGGAGTGCATCGACTGCTGAATTGGTGACTGCATTTGCGAAGTCATAGAAGTCTGTATCTGTGATTGTCGTGGTGGCGCTTGCTGTTGCTGGGCCTGGAGTTGACTTGGAGGCATCGGTGGATCAAAGCTGGACTGATGCGGTGGATGATTTCCATATATTGCGTGGGACCGGGGACGCTGCTGGGAAACGAACTGGTATTGTTGGGGGCGTGAAGCGTGCTGTACTTGTTGCTGCTGCTGATGCTGTAAATGAGGAGGCGGCGGAGTAGGTGTCTGTTGATACGGCAAGGCAGTGTGAGGGAGGCCATACGGTTCCCCATATATCCCGTACTGGTTATTCATCTGCGAATACCCGGCTATTGACGAGCTACTGTCGCCGTTGGAATATTGGTATTGGCTATGACCAGCGTTCGACTGTGGCGCAGTGGAAGCAGGCTGGTGTACTTCAGATGTCTGTTCTAAATGCTGGTCTTGGTCCCACGCAAGAATAGAATCCTGCTGCGACTCTAAGAATTGGGCCCATATATTATGACCATTCTCCTGACCATTCTCCAACGAAACCTGCCGGTTCGGCGATCCGACGTCCGACGTGTCGATTCCCAGAGCAGCACCCAGATCCTGCTCGAATGTAGCCTGGTCATGATGGTGCGACTGCTCGTGGCCTTGTCGGACCAGTTGGCTCATATCCGCCGAGAGTCCTTGATCAGAGTACGCCGTAGATTGGTAATACGAGTCATAGTTCGTATATTGCTCCGGCTGCTGGCGTTGTGGGTGGTTTTGCTGCAGTTGAGGAGGCTTTTGTTGAGACGCATTCAGGATGTCCATGCCCATATTGGCAGAAAATGCCGGTAGATAATAGCCACCAGGCGCGGAAGCAGTAGCTTGACCGCCTCCACCTGCGGGATTACTTTGCGCCATATTATTACGGCTGGTGTGTTCTCTAGTCGACGACTCGTTAGCAGGAACAGACACGACCATGTATCGGTCCTATCTACTGCAGTCTTTGCTCGTCACGTAGCAAACCAGAAAGCACTTACCAGTACCTCATGGGTTTAAGTCGTAAATATATACATCTCGCCATCCAATTGCTACCAATTTCCGCTATTGCCACCGGTCGTCGCAGTTGTTCCGGTTCCTGTTGTATGATGTGCTTAAAGGTGCATGTTCTCGAGCGGAGATGTTGTTGAGGAAGGGTTAGGGTCCCTTGTGCCACGTTCATTGTGGATTAGGGTTCTGCTCAATTTGCCGTCTTGGCGTGACAGTGAAGGTCAGCATCGTCTCTTGTGCAGCTAAGTCCTAACCCCCATGACCGCTTGGGGTGACATACACGTCTTCCGACCTTGAGAATCATTTCGTTGTCTGTACAATATTGACGTCACGCGAACATCGCAGCTCTACTGTGGTTGCATTCTCGCAGAATATAATTTCGATAATTTCAGTCTAGACTGTAATGCGTTTTCTCAAGGTAGTTTCGGTTGTCGCTACAATTGCTGCAGCATCGGCATCCGCGCAGTTACTCGCAGCTAACCTCCGTAACGATTACTATTTGCCAAATCCATCGTCTCCGCAAGCCTTGAAGCCGTTTATGGTGGACGACAAGGGCATGCAATTCGCAGCTAAGGGCGGGCAGAAGGTGCTTTACGGCGAGGTTGACAACGATGTTGCCTCGAAGGGCAACGGTGTTCAATTGTTGATGACGGATGCGTTGGGTATTGATCGACAGATTAGTATTTTTGCCGGCTTGGTCAGACAAGTTGAAGGATTGGTATGTTCAGATATTTCTTAAGCTTCTAGGAATTAGGGCACGATTGCTAACTATTAATAGATGTGGAGGCTTCAAGATCGTTCCAAAGATACACTTGTTCTGGCGCCCACCAATGTGGTGATGCAGTCATTGAAACGGAAACCATGGGAGGACGAGGAGACTACAGAGCGCGGTGACCCTAGGGAAGAGGAGCGCCGTGCTATGGAAAATATTGAGCGATTCGTTCTGAGTCACGTTGTGAATGACTACGGTTTTGATGCCCCAGGGGAGAGGAAGAAGTGTGGTGCTGGAATTAGCGATTTGTGGTATGAGAGTGCCGGTGACCACAAGGTTGTTCACGCACAGAAGACAAGTGGTGACGTCAAGGCTGACGTCGTAAAGACAGAGGGCACTGGAAACGGTCAGATTTGGACCGTCAACGATGTGTTGACTTAAATATTACTAGAATCAAATTGACTTCGGACAGGTAACATTTGTGGTCGTTACTGACGATTCTGGGGCATTTGGGATATAGGTTAAAGGAGCGGTGTTGGGGCAGGATTAGATATATATTATCGGAACTTTGTTGGATGTATATTTTACTATGCGATTGGATTTAGGTGATTTGTGTACTTTGTCACATCGTTCACGAAACAAAAGGAGACAAATACAAGCTCATACCGTACCCTATTAGTCTACCGAGACTCGACGCCAACATGAATAATATCCGAAACCATACACTACATCAGCAATAAACCATCAAACCGATATTTACCCGACTGCCAAAGAACAATCTACACACTGCTATGCTTATTACTCCGCGACGGTAATTCTACTTCCTCGGCATCCTCATCTACATCGCCGAAGTCTTCTATATTAACTCGACTTCCCAACCGTCCGCTCGCTGCCCTGCGTAGGAACGGCGTATTCTCACCTATGGCATCGTCATCGTCATCGTCATCCTCTTCTTCATCACTTCCATTGGCGTTAATGATTATGCTCCTTCCTGATCCAGAGAATGACCGCCTGAACCTGACAAAGCCCTTATCGCTGCCATTCGAGGATTGACGACGTCTCGAATTTCTCCCACCTCTGTAAATTATCATAAACCAGAACATCCCAACGAGAACCATGGCAAGGATTCCTCCAGAGGCACCAAGACCAACGAGAACCCCATGAGCTCGCCACCAAGTGGGAATTTTATCTGGAATGATGGCCGCAATTGGAATAACACGATCGATGACATAGATTTCTGATCCAGATGTCGTCACCCCACGTGACAGGACTCGAACTGGCTGGACGCTCGTGACTGAAGGGTGACTTGTAATGCGCAGCTCGTACATATCATCAGACAGGTTCGATATCACTGTCATGCACACACCGCTAACCAACGTATCGTAAATGGAGCGATCAGAAAGGAATGAGTTACCCTGTATTGACCGTCGGCGTAAGATGTGAAGGCCCATCTGCGTGGTAAGGTCAACTGTTGCCGTTGTGATGTTGGCAACTGCCAAATCTGCGTCCAGTGGTGCCAGGATAACATACTGCGAATCGTCTGCAATAACATCTTTGGCTAACGATGCCGTCTCTAGCAACTCAACAAAGGCCGTAATATGTTCAGCCTCTAACAATTGCCGAGGCGTGATCTTGACGCTATCGGGGATCGGGATCGATGAAATTGTATGAATGACACCACCGTCAAAGAGTACGTCTACTGATTTTAATGGAACCACAGACTCAGAAGTACCCATTCTAAATGAAATCGATGCCTTGCTATCGTCCGTCTTGATTGACACTCGCGTACCTGTCGCAGTCTCATAGTCTACTGCATCCGCGCTATTGAAATCATACGAATAAATCGGTTCCGTAAACATCAGGCTGCAAACTACTTCTTTCGCGGCTTCAGGCGAACCCTGTATAAACTTAGCGACGCTTCCTAAGTTCTCCCAAGCTGCATCGTCAGGAGCAAAAACTGTCCATCCTTTCACACCTTCGCTATCGAGCAAACCCAGAGACTGCAACATTTGCAAACTAGTCCGGGCCTCTAAAATTGAGCCCATTGCAAAGACTAATGGGGGTGGAAGATCCAGTGCCCGGTCAATTGGAATGATTGCTGTTTTACCTATCCGTAGAGGTGCGCGAAGAACCTTTGCTTTGCCGTTAACCAAAACGTCGCCGTACTTGTTAGTAGTTACTCGAATATGCTGGTGTCGACCGCCAAGAGATTGCAATGATAAGCGACTAGGCAGAACTATAGACTCATCAAGGCCATCAATCAAGCTGTCCGTGAAATGATACTGGAGTGACTTGGTCGACACGGGGGTGTCTGACCCTACAATGTCCACTGGCGCGAATATAGTCTGCACTCGGTGTGTGTCGTCAAGCACTGATTCATATTTGTGGAATAGTAGCTCATCAGCAAATTGAGTCGCCTTCAAGCCGTAAAGATATTTGCGAGGAGTAAACTCGAAAAATGACCATGGCGTGAGGAGCGCTGGCAGAGTGTGAATGACACCGTTCTGAAGCACAATATCGCTCTCGATCGCCTCCACATTTCCATTAAATATGATAGCGCGCTTTGATTTCCTGATATTTACCATAGCACCTGACATCGATGGAACTTACAATTACGTCAGCATGATGATTTAGGAATCGACAAACAATACCAACCATTCGTTCCTAGTCCCAGCGTGTCATTCTGTCGGTATACGGACGAATATAGAAAGTGATTGCCAATGAATCGCAGACGATCATCATGACCCGCGTTGAGCATCAAATATGAGAGTTCCACGTCGTTCAGGACGTCAAACGCCGAGTCGACGGGGACCAGCAATGTCGCTGTGTCCTGTGCATGTTGAAGAAGAAAACAGATCATAGGATGCTTGACGAATAGCTGAGAGAATAGTTGTCTATCCCCGGTATACGCTGATCTGGCAACAGTATCACATAGTGTATCCGGTAGTGGTACGAGCGCATCAACTATCTGAATAACCCCATTGTCCGCAACCCAATCATGCTTGACAACTCTGGCAGCGCCTGACCCGATAACAAGTTGCATTCCTACATCATCTGCTCTACTTGGCTGTGAAGGAGGAAGATGCTGAACCCTCAGAGGCAAAGGGACATCCGGGGCTGCTGGTGCGCGTAGGTACGAGAAATAGACTGCCTCCTCCTCTGTCAAGTTAGCAGCAACAATCGGATCGGTGATGATCAGATACTGAAGCAAAGTTGGGATATCGACATCAGTAGGAAGTTTCTTGAGGACCTGGTCAGACGGTGCAAAGAAGGTGACATTCCGGGCCATATTAAGTACTGGAATCAATCCGGTACGCTGTAACACGCGAACGAGCAGCGTGAAATCCGGGGAAGATGACAGTAAATCAACGATTGAGACTGAGGCCATTGTCGGTGCTGGCGAGGCCAATAACAAGGCCCAAATGCCGATGATGAAGGCGGCCGACAACCTCATCTCGCCCCTGACAATCACCGGTCTGATACTGGGGAAGAAGAGAGTAATGTTGATTGAGCGTCGTTGTGAATTATCAGATGCTTTTTGAGTGGCGGCGCCGCGGCGGTCGGTCCAGACATTAGCCGGAGATGCCGAATTAGGGAAGTAGGTGGCCCGATAAGGAAACTCCCAACTGGGCGCCACTTCAGTCGAAATTTAGGTCCGGCTCTACAGTTAACGCAAAATACAACCTGGGGAACGATTCACCTCCTAATCGGCATTCCTATAATCCATTTTGCGATAAATTTCTGGATTAGGATTCTGGGCCTGACCTCCACATTACGGGCGAGAGTCATCTTGCCGCCAAACGTGATCGTCCCGAGAAAGTAGATAAAGAACAGTAGAATTTCTTAAAGTTGACTATATTATTCAGCAGGTCCACACAGAATCTACCAATACTTAAAATGCTTCTAACAGTATGCTTAAGAATATAAGAAAATTCCAGCCCAGAACATATCCCACAAAAAATGCAATTAATCTAAAGCAGAACAGACGTAATATTCTCTAGTCGTCAGGTTCTTAGTAGCCGGCTCACGGGTACACAAGCGCAATCCGACACTCCGCCCTCGCCATTTGCGCGGCAAGCTCTCTATCATCTGTTGCGCAAAAAAATTGGTGACCCCAACTCTTAGACTGCCATGAGTCCGCTCGATCAGTAAATAACGCTATGTACTTCTCATATGTTGACATCAAGTATTCGATTGACTGCCGGCATCTCTCACATGGTACCTGCTTGCCTAAAAGCAATGACGAGTGCATATGTGGTAATGGAAAGAGAAAATTAGAAGCCAAATCGTCTTCGAGATCACCTCGCGTCAGCTTCGGAAACATATTGAGTAGTTCTTCAATTGAAGGCTGCCGTGAATGAGCTGGTGTCCGCGGATCACTGCTGCCATAATCGTAAATGAACAAAGGTTTACAGGCAAATTCACCTAGATTATCTTCTGCTTCATGAAGCTTATAATTGGTCAAGTCAAACATTGGTCGCCCTCCAGTCTGTTTTTGATCTGAAAGACCGCGATCTGAATTAGTAATATTGGATAATGCTGTTTCCCTAACACTTCCCTGATGCATCCGGCTACTGCTCGACGTTTGCAATTTGTCAGTTTTACTATCATTGCCATTGTGAATATACTCAGGATTGAATTTGTTCACGTCTGTTTGAGTAGTCTGCGACCCAGCGTCCATTGTCGAAACGTTCATTTCACGCAATACCGGGTTTCGCCCCTCCGTAAACGTCGCTGGCGTTGTATTCTCACTCGATCCAATCGATCCACCTGCAGCGTCCGCCGTCCCAGCATTGGAGTTCCTATCCACAGTAGATTTCGCGCTCGTTGATCCCTCGGCGCGATTAAATGAATCATCACACTCTATTACTTCTCTTACTGCAGCTCCTTTCTCAACCCTGCTAAAGTCCCCGTCTGGAGTGAATGGCTTCTTATGCCATATGAAGGATTTCCAAGATGAAGTGGACGATGCCACTGATGTTACTTCGTTATCGCTGAAATTGCGATTAATGCGCGATTCTTGCAAATGCGAAATCCGCCGTAATAGTCTTGTTTCCGGTGACTTGTAGTGTCGCCAAATATCCATTTGAATTAACTATGCCTAACTCTGCAACTGTGTTGGGTGGGTCGGGTGCTTGGTGCTACGAAGCGTGCAGCGCGTAATGTTGACAAATTCGACCGCAAGTTGTGCAACTAACCCCGAACTTGTCAGTGGCGCCCGCACAAAACATGTGTTCCGTGCCTGTCTTAGCTGGGCACTACGGTAATAAATCGGTGAACATTACATGCACCGCCCTCTCTATGATTGATTCCTGCTAAACATTTAAGGACGTTTGGACGTTTGCTAATAAAGTGATGTCTATAACATTCTAGGTTCTAAGTGAAGTGTATTAGTGTGCACATATTACTGCATCAATGTTCAGCGAATCCCGACACTGTGACTGTCTTCGTGATAGTAAACTCGTTCAGGCCCCATTCAGCTCCGAATCTGCCATTTCCACTGTCTTTCACACCGCCGTGTGGTAACGTTGATTGATCATGCACAGTCTCAGAGAAGTCAGAATTAATTCTCCGTAGTAAGGATAGTTAGCAACTCACCATTCCATTGATATGCACAGCACCGCTTTCAATGTCGCGAGCGAGACGAATACCCTTGACTACGTCTTTAGTCCATATACTAGCTGAAAGTCCATAATCGCTCTCGTTCACAATATTGATTGCCTCGGCATCGGATGCGATTGGAATCACAATGATTGTCGGACCAAACGATTCCTCAGCGTAGATCTTGGACTGTCGGCTGACACCTGCAAGGATTGTAGGCGACAGCTGAGCATCATTCGGTCGCTCATGCGATCCATAAACAAGACGTGCTCCGTGCTCTAAGGCTTCGGATATCATGTCATGAATCTTGTCGGCATAATCCGGTGTAACCTGAGGAAACTGCCCAAAATGAGGATGCAACTGAGCCGCGGCATATTTTAAATGCTCCAGAAATTTGTGGAATATGTCGCTACTAACTAGCACCCGTTCGGTACTCATGCAGATCTGCCCTTGATTAAGCCAGGCGCCAACAACAGTATGCTTCGCAGCATTTTCTAGATCGGCGTCCTTCAGAATTACAGAGGCAGATTTACCACCCATTTCTAACAGGACAGGTTTTAAATTTTCCGCAGCTGCGATCGCTATTTCGCGACCTGTCCGTGTAGATCCGGTGAAGTTGACTTTCCGAATTTCTGGCCTTTCAATGAGCACTCGCACGATCTTTGGTGCGTCCTGGGGACGAACGTGAAGAACATTCAGTACGCCGGCTGGAAGTCCTGCGTCGATAAATGCCTCCACAATTGAGAAATGCGAAGCCGGCGATAACTCTGAAGTCTACTTAACCATTAGAAGAAATAATAAGCTTGGAATGATAGGGTATACCTTAAATACGCTGGTGCATCCAGCAGCAATGGGCATCCCTAAACTTCTCATGGACAATACCGGCGCGGCATTCCACGGAGCAATTCCAAAGACCGGGCCGACCGGCTCTCTGAATACTATTGGAAGGACGTCATTTGTCTCGGACACCGGAACTGTTCCTCGAATTGACGTGACTAAGCCGGCCCATTCCGTCACATGTAAGATAGCATCATCATACATTTTTGCAGCAAAATTGCGCTAGAGTTGCTTGATTAATGCAATTCCTGTAATTCCACATCCCGAAACTCACATCCGGAGAGCATTCTAGCATCTGGATTTCAATGCCATCTTCTCGTCGTTTTCGCAGTATCTATTGATATCAGATCTGCTTGACTATTGGCCCCGTCAACTTACATTAGCAGTCTCCAGCAGAAGTTCTCTTCTCTGAAGAGGAGAAACCCGCCTCCACTTATTAAATGCCGCCGCAGAAGTTATTGCAGCCTCAACTGCCTGCTCAACAGTGGCTCCTTGGGCGAAATGAACGACCTCTCGTTCTGATGTGGTTGGATGTCTAGCTGTCGAATAGACCGGAATATGCAAGCTATCCTTCGAAACTATCTTCTTCCCATTGATCAGCAAAGGAATTATTCGTTTAGACGGAGTCATTGTATTAGTCGACTGCGTACTATGCAATGAATGGGATGTTTTATCTATTGGAGGATAGGCCAGAGAAAGGGCCCCTTATCCGTTGCCAGTCACAAGGCGTCGTGTCGTCGTAGCCGCTGAACGTTAATAACGATCTTTAAACTCTGAACTTCCGACTAAAAGTTACGTACACCACATTGCAATTAGAGAGCAACCTCGCAAGCATTTAAATCATCTTTAAGTCACCATCACTGAACGTGCAACGCCTACTAAACGTCATAAGGCTGCTGATGTATACAAACTATTGATTTTGCATTTGTTTAGGGATTGGATCCACCGCCTGACATGTGAGATTCACACGATATCACGACTGAACAAGAGCAACAACCGAAGTATACTACTACTCTTTTTGACTTCAATGGTTTCTCTGACCATAGACGTCGACAATGACGCGCAAGCTGTCGCCAGAGAAATGTATCAGCCGATTCGCAGCCGCCGATCCATGATGCTACTGAGAAACTAAATGGTTGCTCGCAAGTCACCTTGCAGTTTATTGCGCTTGGAACTTCAAAGTGTTGGTCTTAGTTCGGAAAAGCACGCCCCCGGTTTCATTTCTATGTTGCCGGTTATGATACAACGGAAAGCAGCTTTCAAGCACTTGCAAAGAGTTTGCACAGTGCCATCCCTCACCTCGCGCATGGACTCTTGGAGTCAAAGAACCGAATGAACTCATCACTACTCTGTATGGCGGCTCCCCGCCTTCAATCTCACTCAACAATTGTTGACCGAACGAATACAATCTTTCGAAGGCAAAGGGACCTTACGTGACAAGTAGAGGGTGGTTGAGACTTCCGAATGATAGGCGAAAAGTCAGATGCGATTATTTCAGCCAACACGAGCTTACGAAAAAGGTTGAAGTGTGCCATTAAGCCTAAACTAATCTTAAAACTGACATTGGGTAACTGGGCATATTTCGCGTAATTCACGATGTAAAAATGGCTGCGAGAGCTTCCTAATATGTATATCGGTAAGAAAACCCGCAGCTGTCCTCCTCTAGGCTGCTATATTGCAACTCCAAGACTCCAGACAACCTTGTAGCAGCAAAAATAAACATCTATTGATTCGACCCAGGATCGAACTGGGGACGTTCTGCGTGTTAAGCAGATGCCATGACCAACTAGACCATCGAACCATGGCGTTCAAAATAATGACCTTTTCCAGAGTACACTATTCATTGAAACCCTAACCCTTCCGTCCTTCCGTTTCCTCTGTTCGTTTTGTTTTTGTTACCTGTATCCGTTTAGTTCTCCTTTCGTTCCTTTGTTTTTTGCCAGAACATGCATGTACATAGCTTGTAAAATAAACTCGCTTTCAAACAAAAAAAGAAGAAGAAAAAAAAAAAAAAAAAAAAAAACCTTGCTAACTTTTGGCCCGTTTGCTCCCCGGGTCGGTTACCCCCCATCCCTCTTAGTACTGTCCATCCTCGCTCGGGACGTAGATGGTCCTCTCGGCTGGCGGGCTTGGCTGGTTTGGTGGAATTGCCTTCGGGCCCTGGCAGACAGCTGGTGTTGTCACCTTCGATTTCCTTTTTCCGTCCTTTCGTTCCTTTCTTTGTGTTTTTATTTTGTTCATTTATCCGTTTCGTTTCCTTTCGCTCCTTCGTTTTCGCCAGTACATGCGTGTACCAACCTTATACTAATAAATACTATATATTCGGATCCAAAAAATGCATACAGTATATGGAATTGTGACTGAGATCAAAAAACACGCATATGTTCTAATTTCTGAGACTCTCATTGCAATTACAAAGACCATAACCGCGACTTCCACCGTATCTTTCGCTAATAGTCGTAAAGAACATGAATAGATGGCTATGCAGAAAATGGGAAAGTTCTTACGCTTGTAGGTGGCTAATATAGCGCAAGATGATAAGAAATCGTGATTGAGCCACAGAACTTTGTCCATGTTATCTGACACACGACCGTCTATTTCCGCGCAGCCTGATAAGACCTGACAAAAGTTGTCTAGCTAATTTTCAATAAGCCCCTTATAGAAATGCCCTGTTACATAATCATGAATCAATTTCCTCATCCTCGTCATATTCCTCGATTTCCTCGACAATCAAGTTGCCGTTCGGCCACAATGTCTTCTCATCTCGTATTAATTTTTCGCTGTCAACTGGCAAGACGAAGCGTGGCATTGGTGACACTAGCTTAAATTTGTAGGTGTGTGCATAATTCTCTGGTTTCTCAGTTACGACTCCCGCGGCTGTAGTTGACTGTTCAGAAGATAATCGTGGTGTACTCGAGTCGGCCGATAGATGCAGTAAGTCATAGCACTCGACGAACGCATAAACATCCTCAACGGACTGCGTATCTGCTAGAAAGCGAGTAACGACTCTGTCCCCTGAAGTCAGTCGGATGCTGATCCGCGCGATCTTTACCCCGGCAGGAGGTGAATCGACCAACTGCACCATCTGGGATTTTATCTGCCCAGCCCGCCATTTCTTGTATGCATCTTTTCGCGCCTCTAGATCCCGTTTCTCCTGTTCGATGCGCTCTTGTTCCGCAACGCGTTCTCGCTCGATTCTAGCCTGTTCTTCACGCAGTCGCTCACGGTCACGGTCAGCTGCCAATGACGCCTCATACGCCGAATCCTGTGCTGCCCTTAGCGCGCGTGCCGCCTCCTGTTCAGATCGCTCTGCACGGATACGGGCAAGCGTCGGCTCGTGTCGGGATATAGCCTTATTCAAGTTTGCGAGCAAAGCTGACGAGGTCATGAAACCCTGCAACCGCGCGTGAATCGACATCGCCGACGGATGACTTGTCGACGCAGGTGTGTGCGCGATTACTCCTAGGAAAGGATACAATGTGCATGATAGCGCGTTCGCAACTAAACATATTAACAGATAACCCAGCAAAGTCACACGGCAAAAACTGACCTTGATATGCCTCTGACTCTCGTACGTTGCCACCCCATAAAATAATGTCATGCTCTTTTAGAAACTTCGCAACATCCGGATTTGCTAATACCTCCGTGTTGAACTTTGCGGTGTCATCATGCTCATCGCTTTGCAGCAACACAATCAAAAACCGGAGTTCCCGCTTCGCCTGATCAAGCGCCTGCGTATATCCGCCTTCAAAAAAAGGCAACACATCGCTCTGGCCGACCTCTTCTTCGAAATCCCGGATAAACCTCGCCGCCGTATCACGAGGATTAATCGACCGTCGTTCTGACCTCGCTGCGCCGAGATTAGCGGGGTATAACCCGGTTAGCCGAGGTAGGAACGGGAATAGTATCGCAAATATGTGGTATGCGCTGTGTGCCAGTTTCGAGGCGACAGAAAGTGGAAACAAGATTATTGCCGTAATTGCACTTGTCAGGAACGACGGCCTCGGCGCGATGGTACGCGGGGTTGGCGTGGGTAGTCGGGGTGCTATTACCGGCGGAGGAGTTGGTGGTCGTGGAGGCGGACCATTGGGATTCGGCCGTAATGGGCCCTCGTCAAAATATCGTGTTAATGCCAGCTATTTCTTGTTAGATTCATGCCGTGGATGATGAGAAGGGACCACGTTACCTCCACATTCCATTGACACACCGTCAACATTTGAATCGCGCCCTCGATATCATTTTCGGGCCAGCTTGTAATTACGATAAATTGCTGTAAGGACTCGATTTGTAGCGGATCAAGGTATTCCATTGTCTGTATGGTTTGAGGTATACGGATAAGTGGCTGTAGTGATCTCGTGTCTTGCTTAGATTAACGTCATGATTAAAAGCAAGTGCGTAGTGTCACTCCAGTACTCACGTGATAGTTTACACAAGACCCATGCAACGGCAACGAGTCGAGGGGTGGTCTTGTAGGGTCCAAGACCGCTTCCAACATCGGGCTGTTCAAGCGTGTCCTGCGCCTGTAATCCATCAGCAATGCAATGTCTGATTACTGATTGTGGCCAAACCCAGATCTCTCAATTTTCACAAAGATATCGGATAGCTGACAAAAGAGCCGGCTTCGAGAAATTTTTCGCACTAAATAATCTGTACATATAAGAACACACTAAGCCTATTAGACTCACCGCAAAGTTGGCAAATATTGGAGAATGCGATACCAATGATGTACAGTCACGGAATACCTCAATTAGAAGGAGGAGAGATACGCTCCTCTCGCAGCAAATGCAGCCGCCAGCACCCAATCAGTCCAAGTTGCACAACCGGAGTAACAAATTCAGGCTCCGTATACAAATCGTCATTCCTTATCAGTCCAAACAAATACAACTAGAAGCGATTTAGCACGGCGCCGCGGGCCGGTACACAATCTTTATGACTGCGTTGCCCGGGATTTCGACTAGCTTGGGGATGTCTCTGACTACAACAGCAAGACCTTGGTTCAGGACATCATCAAAGCCTGCAAGTGTAAAGTTACGACCGGCGCCTCTCTCGATCGGTCATAGAGCGGCCCTGGACATTCTCCAGAAGTCCCAAAGCGACAGAATTATCGCAATGGCATCATGTCCTCTGCCTCGAACGCCCCCGAAAAGTCTCGCGATGCTCCAAACGGTCGCTTATTATGTATCTTAGATTTCCAAACATTCTAAATCCCGAGCAATATAATTAACGCCAAGTTCATCTTGGGCAGTAGCCTTGTCGAGAACGAAAAAGCAAGATCATTTACGAGGACTTCCTTCTCAAGTCTCTCATATCTGTGCTCCGGACGCACATGTTGTGGGGTTGGGTCTCGAGAACGTCCAATCCACTTTTGACCTTTAGAATAAGGGCGTGTCCGCGAAGAAACTTGTTCTAGGATAGTAGGTTGCAGGAATCTTGATGGTGCAGAATAAGAGCGCTCTCTGGGCGGAGCAAACAGACGTCTAGTGCACGGTGAGCACGAATATCCATCCAATCTTTAAGTAGATTATTCTTCTTGGTGCTATATGTTTTGTAGCTGTTGTTTAATGCCTAAGAAAGCGGGCACGTAAAATTCATCAATTGCTCTGTTCAATCGGAGTTCGCATCGAATGCACCGAGGCAGTTGCATCAATACGACATAATTCCCCTCTTATTACTACGGTTGATATCACCGTTGTCCGCCCCAGCAGTGTTGCACTCGTTAACCGCCAGTCGCTGGTTGTTGTATTCGTCTGCGGCATGGCTGGCTCTGGAGAGTGCACTATCGGTGCTATAGCCGCCAGCCATTCCTCCCAGGGAAGAGGACTCCGCCTATACATTGTCGGTAGAAACCAGGGCGCTGCAGACAAAATTATGTCCGACTGTGTTCGCGTGTGCCGAGCGGGCAGTTCGAATTTTACAGAAAGCAGAAGATCTAGATTTGTTGAAAGACGTTGATCGCGTCTGTTCAGAAATCATACAGTCGGAGGAAGGAGAGAATGCAGATGCTGAAACTCCGAGACTGGATCTTCTAGTTATGCGAAACTTGATAGTTAACAACAATGAACCAGGGTTGGACACGAATAAGGATTTTGCTTATTCGTATTCGACTTTTTTATCAATTCGTTATAAGTAATGTGTTAGGGTGCCGTCCGTCAGTATTCGTATTCGATTCGTAATTATTCGTAACTAACTAAAAGGGAGACGAACATCGAGCCTTTGTTCCGGTTCATTCGCAATTACGAAGTCAAGGGGATTCTGGTAAGCCTTTTTCTGACTGATACTAAGATCCATTTTGAGCCGAAAGACTATTGGAGCTCATTGGAGGAAAGTGCATTTCTTTGTGACCTTGTGAGTCTTCTCTCGCGAGGATTTGCGGATATAACAGATCTTTATCCAAAGCAGCAGCCGCAATTCGTGTTTCTGGCACGTTGCATGTCATGTCGATCGCCGCCGTAGTGTGAGGTTCTCGACCGTGACAAGCATGCGTATTCACCGCGATAAGTACCCATGATGAACACTGCAGAAGAAGATGTGAAAGCCTGAACTAGAGGGGAGGACCCGGCCTGGCGTTTTATGTTGCGGCATCTGGTAGGTTGTCATCTGAGCGCTTCCCCAGAATATTTACATCGTTCAGTTACCTATCTCAGGGTAAGGGCTAATTAGCCACAATGGGAGCACTGCCGGACATTCGTCTCGACGATCTTGGATTTCTGGGCACACTAGCTGGACCGCATTCTCGATCACGGCAAGTTGTTAAACGGCCGAAAAAAAATCGTGATTCATGAACGGGTCAAGTAAATTAAAAAAAAATATAAAATTTGATTTTCAAAATTCAAATATTTAGTTATTGGTCCCGCGCAAGTATATATATAGCTACTATACTTTGAAGTATATAACTACTATACTTTGCCCAAAAGACAATTAGATAAGCAGAATGTAGAACAAGCAAAGAATATAGCAAGCGAAATGTCAGGATCCAACCAGAGTCTAGTCAACGCTATGAATCTGGGCGTGTGCCTCGATGCTTGTCATAGCAGTCTCCAATATCTAGGATCGGATTCTGGCGTCAAGCCTGCTTCGTTGAAAGAAATTTATATGTGTGGCGTCAGACTTTTCAGGGCCGCGATACGATATGCGATATGGAAACCCTGCGATATGAATCGACCTAAGGCTGGACAGGAATAACGAATATATTCGTATGCGTACGAATACTCGTAATTCGAATGCGAATAATTGACGATTCTTGCTTAC
Organism: Lipomyces orientalis; assembly: GCA_030568275.1. Lineage (NCBI taxonomy): Eukaryota > Fungi > Ascomycota > Lipomycetes > Lipomycetales > Lipomycetaceae > Lipomyces > Lipomyces orientalis. Next base: position 72,456 of record JAJLTP010000053.1, on the reverse strand, counting down.
GAATCTAAATGCATAAAACACTTTTTATTCGGAATTATTCGTAATATTCATAAGCATCAGGCGCGATGAGGACGTTTAGTTACTTCACTTTAATTATACGTAAGTGACTGCCAGGCAGCCATGTCGGAACCATCAGGCTCATATACGCAATATAGGTGATTGTCAGAGATGGACAATTCGTCGGGCAGGTAGGCACCAAACCTCAGTGAGATGTTGCTGGTGGTTTCAGAATAATTGGTAGGGACTGGCTAACCATTCCGACGTCTGGACCACGATAGGGGAGTTAAGGGATATGTATGCCAACAACGGAGATTGAATTCTAGTGCAATGTATTTAATATAACGTTGCGATTAAGTTAACTACAAAAAAACAATTTTATTCGCGTTCGCATTGGCATTCGTAAGCATGAAAATTCAAAATATTCGCGTTTTAATTTCGAATATTCGTACGAATGCGATAACCTTCCACAATCTCAAGCCTGCGTAATATTACCTTGCCTAAGACATAATCCTGCGAAAACGACTGACATGAACGAGACAACCATGTGAACCAAAGCTGGAGATGGCCGTCGGTATCATGCTATTCATTCGTATTGGATTGCAATTGCCGGCGGCGTTCGACGATAGGCTTGGGATCGAGATAGGATCTGAGTTCAAGGGCCACGAATTTGCCATGATCTGATGCGTTCGGCTCCAACTCGATGATGTTGAACTCCGGTACTTCGACCGGCAGCTGTTGTGGATCGTCTTTGAATATGGTGACACTCACCGATTCGTAAAGCACTGTACGTCTGCAACTGCTGCTCCCCTCATTTGCCGCCGCCGGCAATTCCAGATCCCAAGCACGCCTTACTTTGTGGTAAAAGGAGCTCAACTTGCTGCTACGAACGCGAGCCATTGTCGTAAAGGAGTCCACACCGATGACGTTGTCGTTAATGATGAGGCGGGTTTCTGGCAAAACATACGGCGCAATTGATGCATTCTCGTCCAGACTGTCCAGGACCGGTATAAATTCCTTCAAGAACACAAGTCCTGGGCTAGCATCGCCTGGAATTGAGTCATAATCTCCCACATGCACAGATTTCTGGGTCATTGTCCGGTGGCATGAACTGGTTGACCAAGTTATGGTGACGAATAGAAGTACCGCACGTCATGGGGATTGTTGGCATGATCAGCCGCATCATCATCCCCCACATCCCGCCCTGCGATAACGATAACATTACTGCAGGGACCGAAGAGAGGTCAGCATCGAACAAGAAGGATATGCGCTTTTCATCTAAAGCGGTGGGCTATCCTCTAGTTGAATAGTTTGTAGGTCGAAGGCTTGACTGCACCCTCTATGCGCGTCGCATAAATTGTGGTATGGCGAATGATCCTTGACGCTTTATCACCTGAGGACACATTAATTACAATGGATGACAAACCAGCACAGGAGCGGTCCAGCTCTTCAACGGTAGACTACAGGCTCAGGTGAAACTGTCAACGGTAAATGGTATTGAATGACTTGATCAAGCGCGTTTATCATACAATATCGCTGATGCGAGTTTGCATGCAATCACCGGCCCCTTCCATTCTGCATCAGCCTGTTACGGCTCCCCTCTTGCTCTCTGCAGGTCGTGTCGCTGTCACTTGCAAATGTATTGCCAGTAAATTTATGAAGGGGAGTGACAAGAGGGCGGGACAGATGGCTATGTTTATAACCAGCGAGGGACATGTATCATACAACCGCGCCAAGGCGTCCGATCTGCGCGACTGTGGAGTGTTGGCTAGGCCGTGATTCGGTTCCAATAGGAAATATTAATTTGCGTGAATACGAGTTTTGTTTGCACCGCCGCCCGTCCGAACGCGATCGTGCTACACTGTGAATCAGAATACAAACTCCTCCTCAGGCGAGTATTCTGTCCTGATCCGCGATGATGCTAACAGCTTGGTGTTGGCTACCCACTATCTGGAAACTCTTTAGAGGACTGCAACAGCAAACCTGAATTCTATCAACTGGGCCACTAATTTTCAGTCGTCTGATGCTGAGGCCACCGACAGCACCATCTCAGCCATGGTGCGTTTCCTGCAAATCCGATACCAGCGCCGAAATTCAACGCCTGAGCCGCATTGTTCGCTTGGGGCCGTTCGAATCCGAAATTCGATTTGCCCCTTTACTGACACGATCGATGCGGACAGACGGCACGACAGGCAAAACTACACAAAGATGACGGACAACTGGCAACCGCGGAAATAACGGAAACTACATAACACTAACCCTCTGGCCCTGAATCGTCTGCAGACAGTGTGCGAATTCCTGTAAAGATTCGGATAACTCATCCATGACATGACAACCTACGTACATTCGGTGGCCGACAGATTCAACCTGGGAAATGTTGTATACGTCCAGGATGTTGGTTATTGTCTTTGTCCGCTGTTGTGTGGCTATGTTATGGTTTGCACTAATGGCATAACGAAGTATTTGGAGGGAGGTGTTTGGTATAGGTAGTAATTTGCATTCAATTGCACGGTTTGGCTATTTGGATACGAATAACCCCCATATAATCTGAACATCCACGTTAACTTCCAGTTGACTGAACACGTTAACTTCCAGTAAGTCCACTGTCTCACCAAGCCAAAGTGGTCACGTGATACAAATTGTCTTTCCCGGCCAACTGTTTGAAGTAGTGCTATTGGCCTTCTTTTAGATGTCTTTACCTCTATGCTTTAAATAACCTAAAATTTAGATTACAGTCAATCCCAGATTCAGACTTTCAGGGACCGACGAGCAGAGATCACAGACGCCGCGAGTCAAGAGCTCTTGACCAAGTTCGCTCGGAGTCGCTACGATTTTAAGCATTGAACAGCGGCGACGGCGTATCGGAAGATTACAGTCATAGAACATGATCAGACATCCGACGGACCAATAGCAGAGACTAGAAAGCATTTGACAGTTCAATTCTTGCTGGGTGGTGTCAGCTTTCGTGGCCGGAGCACAGGAAACCGAGAGAAAAACTCAAATTGCTCAATTGAGTTGGCGGCAATGACATTAATGCCGCAGCCGATCATGACATAAGAACCATGTCCTAAATGTTCGTAATGCATTATTATTGGCCAATTTCAAAAATATAATAATAACTTAATGGGGAAGAATCTCGGCGATGACTAGACTGTGATAGGGTAGAAGGCGTTTGGGAGGCGAAGCACTAGCCAATACTCAATAATTTATGTCATTAGAGTTCAATAGGTGAGAATGCCGCCGATCCCCGGCAGGTACAAATATTGGCCCACATCCCCTTTGACTCCAAATTTCGTACGACAGACTTCAGACGTCCTACAAGTAATAACACAATTAGGTACATCTCCGAACAATTCGCAGCCTCTCGCAATGGAGCTATCAAAGAGATCAAGGTAACTTACTTCGAGCATGATGGGTGCTCTATCAATTGCTCTGCCCGCAGGCTCTCTTACTTTACATGTGGAGGGACTACGAGTAGCTGCACTGATAGGGCTGAGATTATACCATTACGAACTTGATCTGGATAATGCCAGCGAAAGGACATGCTTGCGCCCCCTTTTTTGTGTTTGACGAGTTCTAAACCACTAACCCCCCTACAGCTTCGTTCCTCTATCAATATGTCTACTGATAAGATTACATTCCTGACCAACTGGTAGAATCGTCGGTTGTTACTGGTCTCCGTTAGTACTGACCTTGTTGCAGGCACGCAACCCCGTACCATGCTCCTCTCTACCTAGCTCAAGCCAAGGGGTACTTCGCAGACGAGGGTATTAAAGTTGCTCTTCTTGAGCCAAATGACCCTAGTGTATGTTCTTGTCTCCGAATCCGTCGTCAACATCTTGGTTGCTGACGCTGGCTGTAGGATGTCACTGAAATCATTGGAAGCGGGAAGGTGGACCTCGGCTTCAAAGCCATGATCCACACTCTTGCAGCCAAAGCCCGCAACTTCCCCATTCAATCCATCGGATCCCTTCTCGACGAGCCCTTCACTGGCGTTGTATACCTGAAGGACAGTGGAATCACGACAGACTTTCGTTCTTTGAAGGGGAAGAAGATTGGCTACGTAGGTGAATTTGGGAGTAAGTCAAACTTTGGCATTCTCGTCGCTACCTGCATTGCTGACAAGTCGCAGAGATTCAAATCGACGAGCTCACCTCCCACTACGGCATGACGCCAGACGAGTACACTGCCGTCCGCTGCGGAATGAACGTCTCCAAAGCTATCATCAAGGGCGAGATTGACGCTGGCATTGGCTTGGAGAACGTACAAATGGTCGAGCTCGAGGAGTGGCTTACCAGCCAGGGCCGTCCGAAGACCGATGTTCAGATGCTCAGGATTGATGAGCTGGCCGAGTTGGGGTGCTGCTGCTTCTGCAGTATCTTGTACATCGGTATGTTAACGCTTGAGTCTCTATTTCCATGTCATTGCCGCTGATAAATTCTCTTTAGGTAATGAGAAGTTCCTTGCCGAAAACCCAGAGAAAGTCACGAAGTTCCTTCGCGCTTGCAAGAAAGCGACCGACTATGTGTTGGCCAATCCGGCCCAAGCGTGGGCTGACTATGTGGACTTCAAGCCTGTCATGGGTACCCCCCTTAACCTCAAGATCTTTGAGCGTTCCTTCGCGTACTTCTCCAAGGATATGAAGAATGTCAAACGAGATTGGGTAAGCACATTAATCAGTGGCTTGATCGCGAAGACGGTGGATTCGCTCTAACATTGAAACTGTGTAGACTAAGGTGACCAATTATGGCAAGCGTCTCGGTGTCCTCGACGCCGAGTTTCAGCCCAACTACACCAATTCCTTCCTTACCTGGCCGCTTGAGGGTGATTCTGCGGATCCCACCGGTGACCAGAAGAAAATGGTGCAACTTCAACAGGACGTTGCCGCTAAAGGTGGCTTCCACAGGCTTGTTACAGCGACGGTGTGAAGTACAACACACCGTTGGATGTAACGTATGTGCTGTTTAGGATTGTTTTGGTGAGCTGCACCAGTATGTGCTGAATGGGCCAGTATACGAAGGCTATTGTTGCTAGTACTACGATGTGATTGGGAGCATAAGTCTCTTGTCTGTTGTTCCAATTACTTTCTTTTTCTTCAGATAATGAGTTTCGGAAATATATGCTCGTTACTCGCACTCGCTACTTGTTAAACGTATTGAACAATGCAAGTCTCTGTAAAATTTTCAGACTTGCCTTTGCTCACCTAATGGCCCGCTGTTCGATAAGTTGCAGGATCCGTTTGACCCTACTGGACTATCGTCTTTGCAGTTCTTCGTCAACAAGCACTGAGCCACGAGAAGAGGGGCCGCGTCTTCTTGCCGGCATCGGTCGAGCGAATGGTTACCCTGGTTTAGCCGTCCACCCTATTGGTGATGGCAGTATGACAATCCTCATTCACATTCATTCAGATCCTTGTATCCATATCACATAGAATTATACTACCATGAAATTCGCCCAGGCTCTCGAAGGAACAAATGGATATGCAGAATGGTTAGGCGATCGGAAGCCTGCTTACTCCGACGAGAAGGATGATGACAGCCTGAAGTTGACTTCACAGCCGGATACTGACTGGTGGAGGTTCCCCGGACACAATGCAACCAATGGCCCAGCTTATGTGACGACAGTGTCGGACTCTTATTTCCATCACGATTTCCAGGCATCAGTCCTAATTTCGGGCAAGTGGATTCAGCAGTATGACCAAGGAACGCTCTTTCTTTACTTCACCACACCTGACGGCGATAAATGGATTAAAGCAGGTGTAGAGCGGGAAAATGAATGCAACTATGTTAGGTAAGTGGCTTTTTGGCAGCTGAGACTTTAAGTTATGTGTTAGCTAACTATCGAAATCAGCGTTGTGGCGACTCAGAAGTACTCGGATTGGTCGATCTTGGCCCCTCCTGCATCCCTCGAACTGTCCAGTCAACCAGTCAGGATATATGCCCAGAGAAAGAAAGACGACCTTGTATTTTCTTATGGCGGCAAGGACTCCACACCCACGATGATGAGAGAGATCAAGGGCTTTTTCCATGATTTGGAAATTCAGAGCTTTCAGATTGGAGTCATGGCATGTTCCCCTAGCAAGGTGGATGGGGTGTCTGTTTTGTTTGAAGATTTCCGGTTGGAATGGAGCAAGGAATTGTAACTAAACGGTTATTGCATTTTGAAATCTGCAAGTTAGGGTCGCCCCCAAGGATAGCCGGTCCAAGAACAAATGAAAGCTTGACACGAGCGTTGCACATGGTCTGAACCGAGATTCAAAGGTTGGCGAATGGAAGATCAGGAGCAAAATAGTATAGACTCACCAACCATAAGACGAAAGGAAAAAAAAAAATAGCAGATAGCATCCAGTATTTTCTCTAACGTAGTACAAACCGCGATTCCGTTCCGTCAGCTTCTATGGCTTCCAAGATTAGCATTGTAGTTTTGAACGTCTCAGCTTTCGAATGTATCCTTTACTAGCTTAATAAATTGTCGCATGAGACTCTTTTCTGTATGAGTTCGGAATGATTCGCAGACGAGCGCGGCAAGTTCGCGAATGGCTCATGGCCGTATGGGGTTAGGGCACGGATGTAAACAAATCAGACGTGCTCGACGCGGTCTGCGAACGCGAACCCGCACACTTGATCCATTCACGCGTTTTGCGTCGGCCTGTTCTTGTCCATTTCTCAGTTCTGTGACGAATAACACATCCTGCTAAGACAATCACACGCGGTTGCTGTCTGCGCGACTTATTCCACATCGCACAAACAAAATAGAACAAATTAATGAAGTGGTGTGTATGCGCTCAGCACGGCGTAAGCCACTTCCAAGTAGAATATAACAATACTACCCAACCGCCGCCTCCGTCCCCTCCAACTCAGATTTGCACACGACTTCTTCGGCTACGGACAGGCGGAGTCGTGGGATTCAGTCCAAGACGCCGAGAATCAAGCCTTTTTCCTGTGACGCCTTCTCAAGAGGCAAGGGAATGCCTGTGGTAGGAGGGGGGTTAATATCGATGTAATGATACTCACAGGTTCCTAGTACACGAACCCTTCGTCTACAGCCACTAACCAAATCAGATACGAGTTGTGACAGACTAAGATCCTGATCGCCTTTCGTCTTTCTACACATGCGAGCACGCTACTCCCTTTGGGCGAGTAGCGTGCGTTGAGTCTTGTCTCCTTGCCTATGTATGATACACGTTCTGCTAAGGCTCGTCATTGCTGGCAATGACGACACAAGGTGACAACGCAGCTTGCCGTTGTCAAAACGTTGGGTCTGGTGCCGTTTAATACATCGGTCGCTAAAGTTAATAAAACTTTTGATCGTTATCAAAGCTCGAAACTTTAAGTGCTCGTGGGGTCCACTTCTGCTCGTGTTGGGACTAAAACAAAGTATCACAATCGAAAGGAGGTCGCGCACACTCTCCCATCTAGGAGCGGTTCTCATATGCCTTGTGTAGGTCAGAGCGAGTGAATGCACTTTGTATGACACTTGGTTTCAACTTTCGGGACAAGCCGCGAAGGTATGACTCGAAAATGAGTGAGATACAGCCCGAGGACAAACCTCTTCGACCGTTCCGTCTGCTACGGCAAGATTTTTGTCATTTGCGTCAACGATACGTTTCAGATTGGACAACCTTCAACCAGTTGGTCATTGCAAGTGCAGTATTTGTATTCTTCTCAAACTTATTGCCAGGACTTACGTTCGCGAACGATCTTTATGTTTTGACAGATCGTAATTGGGGGACGATCGAGGTCATATTTAGCACGGGTCTCTGTGGGGTAGTATTTTCATTGTATGACATGTTGAAAACTCAGTATCGAAATTGCAGCTAATAGATGACTGTCTGATAGAGCGTCCGCCCAACCTCTCACTATCCTTGGCGTTACCGGCCCTTTTTGTATATTGGCGGAAAACTTGTATTCACTATGCAAATCGTCATTCGGTGTATGATTTCCTATAACTATCCTGCTATTGGTAACGGTCGCTAATCGTGTTGAATAGATCCCCTTTCTGCCCTTCTTGGCATGGTCGCTGATTCACGCTGCGTGGATGCACTATCTACTGGCAATATTTAACGCCCATAATTGGACAATGCGCTATGTCACGACTTTCACCACCGAAATATTCTCATTGCTGAACAGCGTGATTTATTTCCATAAAGCCATCCAGGAGTTGCAACGCGTTCACAGTCAAGCTTCTTTTGCATCCTTTCTCTACGCGATAATTGGCACTGTTGGAACACTTCTGGTTGCCATTTTCCTTTCCACAGCAGAGAGATGGAAACCTCTCTTTCATCGATATATCCGTATGGGGCTTTCCGAATATGCCGCAGCTATCAGCATTATCATATTTATAGGACTGCCTCATGCAGGTGAACTTGCGACGTTAGATAGAGACACGCTATATATAAGTTCTTCATTTCGCCCTACTGATCCGGAAAGAACAATCTTTTTTGTTCAGTTCTGGCACCTTCCGGTGGGCTGGGCTTTCGCAGCAATCATACCCGGTTGTATTATCACGATCCTATTCTTTTTCGATCACGAGATCAGCAGTGTCATATGCACCGAGAAACGGTTCGGAACTCGCAAGCCAGGCGGTCCTGCTTGGGATATTTTTCTACTGGGAACTACTATCGCGATCTGCGGTATCTTAGGGATCCCACCTGCAAATGGTCTGCTCCCACAAGCGCCGTTACATTCGCAAAGTCTCCTGCACCGCGAGAGAAACAAAAGAGCAAGCCATATTGTCGACGAAGAAGAAAAGTCTGAACCCGAGGAATATGACACTGTTTACGAGCAGCGCTGGAGCCATTTTCTGCATGCAGGCGGGATACTGTGCTTCGTTAGCCCTCCCTTGATGCACGTGCTAGGACTGACACCAACTAGCGTGCTCGCGGGATTGTTTTTATTCATGGGGGAGCAGAGCCTATCCGTGAAGTCAGTTGCCAATTTTTTCTGTGCTGGTTGTGTTAGCCCGTAACTAACTGTTGAGATAGTCCTATTCTCTTTAGAGTCTTTTACCTCCTCACACCTTCGTCTGAACTTCCGAGACTTCCGGAAGGTATTACAGGCTATTTGCCAATCCATCTTTATACTGTTTTCCAAGTCTTGATCACGGCAGGCATCTTTATCGTCACACTCACAAAAGCTGGACCAGCGTTCCCCGTGATAATCATTGCATTAATTCCTCTGCGATTGACAGTAATGAGACGAGTCTGGAGGAAAGAAATATTGCGGTACGTCGATCAGTGGGCAAGTCGAGATGGGTCTCCAGAGGACATGGTCGAAGAGGAAACAGCATATCCATTGCAAGACGGTGATATCGACCAAGATGTTCAAGGAGTCGTACCTGTACAGCCGTCGAGCAAGTGCGTGTCAAAGGAAGTATAGTGTTTTCATGTAATGCTGCAATTATCGAGTGCATCTTCGAATAAAGTCTGGAACTTGGCGTTATCCGTGAGCCCCATAGTAGTTTTTATGCCTATACCGTGATACATAGTTTCAGATCTGTCAATCGTGCCACTCATTTAGGTATGTTCAATGCTGTCCGTTCTCCGATCGTTCCTTAGCTGCATGGCAGATATAGAAAATATTCAACTGCAAGCCGATACTCAACGGGAGCATTCATGATCCGATTCCTTCAGCACGTCTACACTTGGCCTAATCTGCGCAAACCGGTCAACTAATGTCCCCAAAAGCACGATTATTGCCTATGCCCCTATCACCACTTCCCCTGCAGAGTGCCATCCGTTGGTTCGTTGCTGTTGCGGCCTAGACAGCACAGGAGATAGTACTGTTTCCTGTGTGCACCATGCCCATTGCATGCACTATTATGCCAAACGTTGTGCTGGCTCTATCGGTACCATTGGGCGGGCAGGACACATGGTATTAATTAGAAAGATTGGTTAGCTAGACTAGGTCCGCACCCTGCAGGACCGGGTAGACCGTGTCGCATGTCTGCCACAACCATCTCTCACACGTCAGCACCGACATGTGACTATCTTCAACTCGCTGACAGTGTGCTGACTTAATTTAATCTAAAGCCTGCCAAGAAACCGCTTCATGCGCCATTTATTCATGGTTACACAAAACACGCGAACCGCGCTGATTGCGTTCCGTCACTTTGTATGGCTTTCAATATCCCGTTGTCTCCGTTGTCTTCCAAGCTTAGCATTGTATTTTGAACCGCTCAGCTTTCGAATGTGCTCTTTGCCATTTTAATAAACTGTCGAATGCGAACTAACTGTCTGCACAAGCTCTGTATTTCGGCGAGTTCGCGTACGGCAGATGTTGGCAGCATGGGGTTAGGGCGCGCACGGACGCGGCATCTGGTAAACAAATCACGCGCATCTCTCAATTCAGCCATGTCCTCGTCTATTTCTCGCTTCCGCGGCCAATAACGCATCCTGCCAAGAAATCTCACATGCAGATGCTGCATGCGCGATTTACTCAACGTTGCACAAACAAAAACAAATTGATTAAATGACGCGCATGAGCTCTTTGCATAGCAAAAGCCAACTTCCAATTATAATACTTTAAACCAACCGGCCGCCTCCATCCGCTCCAAACCAGATTTTCATGTACGTACAGGCGGCGTCGCGGGATTCGGTCCAAGACGGCGAGAACCAAGCCACTTGATCCCGTTCTTGCGACGCCTTTCTCAACAAGGTAAGGAAGTGCCACTGGCAAGAAGGAGTTATCGATGCAATGATGCTAACCAACATCAGATTCTTAGTACACGCGAAGATAAGAGGGAAGCCTGTCACAGGCGAGTATCTTACAATTTCTACCATCTGGTCATTTGGCTAACATTCTAATGCAGGCAGACGGTGTTCTCTACAGGGCAAGAGGACAGCCTGGAACCGGGTTGAGTCCGAGATGCGAGAACCAAGCCACTTGGTCCACCACTGGTTCCGGCAATGCGTCCTCTACAGGGGCCAAGAGGGGAGCCATGACAGGCTGAGATCCTCTTTAATACGAGTACGCAGATTCTAGGTAAGGCTAAGATGGCGAGAACCAAGCCACTTGGTCGCCTACCAGTTCCGGCGACTCGTTCTCGACTGTGGGCACGGGGGGAGCCATCAGGCTCGCAAGGAACAGTGCTAGGTTTTTACCTCCGGGAATATTTGTTTTCCCAGTTGGGTTTTTGTTTTGCCCGGAGGAATTTTCCCTACACCTTTGTCCGAATAGATGTTCCTTTAGAGATTATGCGAGTACAGTCGACCTTCGGGCGAGCTAGTCGCCCTTCTATCAGAAGGGACTGTGCGCTGAGACTTGTCTCCTTGCCAGCCGTGGTCACATGACTGACATGCAAGGTAGCATCCGATCCCGGCGTTGTCAAAACGTTGGGTCTGGTGCTGTCTAATACAAGGGGGTAGACTTCTTCACCTAATGCATAGGCTTGGCAACAGAGTTCCAACCTTAACCTTAAGTTGATGTGCTTGGCGAGTAATATGTCTGTGAGCGCGGCACGGGTATAACAAAGCCGCACAGTCCGGCTGTCAGTTACAGTAACACTCTCTCCACGCAAGGGTCTCTGCGTCACGCAGAGTTCTACTGCAAGATGTCTCGACCTCGTTCAGCCGTCATGGCAATGCTTCTCCGTAACTCCGGCGGCTGACAATGGTTTCTCCGGTTACTCGCTTCTGGGAACTTTTGCCCACCTGGTCTGGTCCAAAAATAGCTGTCATATAAAGCATGGCCGCATCGAGGCTTGCAGTGTTCTCTATAGCTTCTAGTTCTTACACGAGAGGAACATCTGCTGACCATGGCAAAACCTCATCATCGGTACACTATATTTCAGTTCCCCAAGTCGTCGCCCGAGCTTCCTGCGCTGGCCCGAAAATACAAAGCTGTTCGCCTATCAGCTCTGAGACAGACACCGGAAGTGTACTTTTCTAGCTATAATATCGAATCGGTTTTTTCAGATATCGACTGGATTGAGCGTTTAACAGACCCGAAAGTCGACGTTTTTATATGTCTTGCACCGAACACGACTGCCGACGACCGGGTTGTGGAGCCGCTAGAGGCCGAATGGGTTGGTGCCTTGACATTGAAGGGCCCAATATCTCGGGAGGATTTCGAGGCCCTGTCCAAAGGCCCAGACACTTCAGCCGTCCACGAGACGCGATGGCAGCTCTACAACTTGTACACTGCTCCTGATCATCGAGGGTTGGGCATCGCTTCTGTGCTCTTCAGAGCCTCGATGGACCGGGCACATTCTTACACGGAAACAAAGTTCCCAGTCGCGGTATCAGAGAATGCCTCGGTTAAGAGAAGGGTAAGGGTGCGGGGAATGGTCAGGGAGAATCAGACTGGTTTACTGAAGACATATCAACGATACGGATTCGTGGAGGTGGCGAAATGTTCCCGGGTCGAGGTGCTCAGTACTATCGGTGATGCTACATTGGTTCCAGTGGAAGAGGTCGAAAAATGGCATGACAAGTGCAATGCGGTGATTGAGTTGGTGGTGGAACTACCAACACGGCAGGTTATGTGAGCCTGAGGCGAAAGAACGCGGTAATCGCGTTTTGGTTATTTGTTCTGAACAACAGGGTATAGTGAATGAGGTTTTACAGTCCAGTGTACGTCTTATTTGGAGTTAATATTAAGAATCTGAGACGGGAGTTCACAATCTTACAAACGAAATCATCTTGTCTACATGCTTAACAACAAAATACTATACGCCCAAAAAAAAAAAAAAACTCCAGCCAGATTAGGACCAGGTTCCCGTGGGAACACCAAAGTATCCAACATCTTCGGGAATAATCTTCAGAGTAGCAACACCCTTTCCATCAACTCCAGCGTTCTGCACCATAGTTCCCCACCATTTCAACGTCTTTGGCTTGTACTGCAACGCCAAGAAGATGAGAATACCCGAGAACGCGGTGCCAGCCGTGAAACCACTGGTGATGATATAGTTATACTTGGACCACCAAGCAAGATAGCGTCGGCGAACGTAGAACATCATGATAATCGAAAGATAGAGACCGGGCGTGTAATAAGACAAGTTGTAAGTCGAGCCGAACAGCGTGAAGCCACCAAGGAATAGGACGGGATGGAACGATCGGAGATACTTGGGATACCGCTCCCTGGCAAAGTACAAAGGAATCGCCATGAGCGCACCAATCAAGAAACACCACTTGATCATGGGATAAAGAGTGTCGAGAGTGCGGTCGGGGCCAATGACGCCGAAAAGAAGACTGCCGGAATAGATACTGTGTGACCATGCGCAAGTAAATTTGGCTCCTTGGTTCCAGCTGCAAAAGTTCTCGACCGTATGAGCAAGCTCCATTGCACCCGCCGTGACAAAAATCTGCACGACCGTCCCAATGAACTGGCCACGGAACACAGCTCGAGGCGGCAGTTTCGCGTAATGAGCTAACTTCTGGTCTCCCACGTACGTCTCCGCTTGGTCTTCAACACAAAATCCCAACGCACGGGTGAATACACATGCAACGCCGTTCCCTGGAACCATGTAGCCTCCAATAATAGTTCCCAACATATTTGTGCTCATGAAGAAACCGGTGTAGGAGTACAAGAGCATGACGGGAACTGTAATGACAATAGCGACGATAATAATGACAACAGTCGCCCACACTGGCATCGTAGTGGGGTAGCACTTCATCACGACACAAGCAACAACAAACGAGACTGCCAGAATAATGAGAAACCACCAATCCGGAACCTCCTGGTATTCTCTCATCATGACCGACAATGAATCCTTGTATTGAGCATAAGTCGACACCTTGCGATTCCTCAAGCCGTTGTATAGGCCAACAATTGCGTCTTTAAAAGTGCGCCACTCGTTGAGAAGAATATAAACGAATGCCAGCGTGTAGATAGCAAAGGAAGCGCACAAGTACATGTAGTAGCCGGCTGTAACGTAAGGAGGAGAGTAGTCCTTGTACTGTTCGAGATCGAAGAGACCATCATTGTTAAGGACACGCGTGAGGTTGTAATCCTCTCCATAGCGATCAAAGATATCACTGGTGTTTGGCGGCATGTAGGCAGTGTACTTGAAATTGGTGTAGTATAGAATGAGCAGCACAATTGCCGCCACGACCATACCAGCATACCGATTCGCGTAGGTGAAGAATGGAACGACCATAGGCGACGCATAGTTGAGAACCGACCAATCAAAACTAGCAATGGGATTGAATCCGGTGCCAATTTTAGAGCCAGTAACGAAGGCAAGGTTCTTATTGTGAGGTGCGATCCACGTCATCCAGTTGAAAGTACTGAGAGCGGTGAAAAGAAAATCCGGAATAAAGAAGTAGACGAACGAGAACGCGAGAAGGATGTTAAAGAGACGGTACTTGCTAATCTTCCATCCATTGATCGTCCTCTTCGTCTCGGGAGTAAGCAGCGTGCGATTGAGCTGAAGAGTCGGCAGCATTGTCGGCCAGACCGCTATGAAAACGTCATCAATCAAATACAAGAGTAAACTTAATCGAATTCTGCAACTAACCTTTGCTTGGATACACACACCATCGTCGAAGGACACCAGCCATACCAAAGCCAAAGAATTGGCAGATGATATTAATGAGCACGGTGAAGTCATATGTGGCCCACGTCTGGTTATAGAAGATCTTCTCTCGGATGACTGGAGCATACTGACCCCATACGGAGTTCTGGGCACCGACATTGGTGATAATGGTAGCAAACATCTGCTCCTTGAACGTCCACGGTCCAGGATTCAGATCGAAACTCCACCTCCATATCCGAAACTTTCGGTGAGGCAAAACCTTGGCAGCGAATTGACCACATGGAAGAAGGAGCAACTGGATAACTTGGGACGTGAGGGTGAAATGCGGCTGTCGGAAATAAATAAGCTGGTTGATGAAACCGCCGACAGCAACCCAGAAGATGCCAATTACGTACGCGCGAAAGGTCTCGACTGGAATAGTAGGATCGTCCGTGGGAGAGCACACGGACCGGACTTCGGGGTAAGGTGAATGGTGCTTCATCAATGCGGCCTCAAGGCGCAGGTCAAGGTCGTAAAAAACTGGTCCTTTTCCATACGCTTCTTCGCCCTTCAACAAATGCTTTATTCTGGAGAGCGTACCGGCAGGAAAGTTTATGTCGGTAACATGGTAATCGTAGGAATATTGAAGGATCTCAATTGCCTCCTTCTGGCTTATACTCTGCACTTTATCCGCAAAGAAATCGGCGCCGCCCTCAGCCAAGATATCGTCCATATCACCGGCCTCGCGCATTCGATCAACAATGACCTCGACATCGTGCATGTGCTGTGCGGCGACGTCAACAACATTTTTCTTTTCGTCCAAACTGTTGTCGTAGGAACTTGTCTCAACTTCTTCATTCGACGTAGAAGTAACGGGAGCCTTGAGCTCGTAGCTCTCGTCATATGCCGGCATCTGCAAACGATTAGAATATGTCAGATACACGGAACAGCGAACATACCTTGAAAATGGCAGAGCTGGCGCCAAATATTGCACGATAGAGCAACGACAGGGATTACAGCTGTCATTTGGACAGAGACGAGCAGGTAACATATATATACATAAGGGGGTTGCTGATATCTGATAACAAGCGCCACTGACATGCTACTAGCTCTTGCGCAACTCTAGAAGCGGGCGGGTAAAGTGTCAATTGTCGCGCTTCAAAATGGGCCGGCCAGAGAGGTACCAGGCAACTAGCGGCCGATCCAGTTGCCAAGCAGTCCCATTAGTAATGAACTTACGAGCTTGCTGACCTATCATAATTGACTCGTTTCGCCAATAGTTACCAATAATTATTTTCAAATACAGATCTTCCATCTTGCAAGATGAGAGTAAAACCCGTGATAGGCCGATACGAGATTGGGTAAACGTCGCCCTTGTGAACCGGTCCATATCGCTAGTCTGACCAACCTCGAGCGCCAGGTTAAGAGATATTCGAGCTCGTGCTAGTTCCATTGCGTGCTCGCTTTTTTTTTCTTATTCCTATGTAGCCTTAGAAAGTTACTGGGTTTGCAACGGCTTTATCGCCTCATATCTTGAGTAGTGTGCGATAGGCCACGTTAAGTTTCAAACGGGCGGCGCTCTTGCATAAGTCTTGGTCGGTCCTCAACGCCTCGACCGGACGCCACACGCCATTTCGGCAGAATTTGCTATTTGTATCTCTGCAACGCTTTAGTCGAAACAAGCAGAATACAACACTAGTACTACCACTGCCATTGTTTAACTCTTCCAACTTGCAGGTTCTTACGACTCAATCATGGCAATCGCCAGATTTCAGTTACTTTATCGTGGAGAATGAACTAAACCTTTGGTTCTCCTGAAGAGTAGGCTGCTTGGCAACGTGGACCTTGCGAGTATCTCAAACAGCCGCAGACGATTGCATATCCACGCGCAAGCCACTCAGGTATGAGTTAATACTCTGTGTAATTTGCTCGTAGGGTTTGTCGATACATATCCGCCTGTCCCTGTCCGCCCCTGGTAGCTGTCGTTTGTACGGGCTGCAAGGATAGTATGCGCATCACGGGACTGCGGCCCGATCTTGTTAATTTCTAAACAAAGTATGGAGTTTGAGTGCTCACTCCTGCTTGTGCTGGTTTGACACGAGTGTTTCGCAGTCAAAGATAGACTTCGGTCTAAGCTGGCAACCCTATGATACGAAAACAAACAGTTCGGCATTTAGCGATAACGAACTCACTTTGCGACGTTACTCTACATCAGACCACGACCAGTTACCACTTATATGGGTGGTAATAGCGGTTAAACTGTCGCAATCCTGCAAGGATTTTGCGTATGGTTCTCTTCGCGCATCCAATGAATACATTGCATGCGAGGGTCTAAACCAAATTGCAATACACGGTCCTAGTGAACGGATTGACGATCCACATGCCACTAAGCTCGCCAGTATTCGTCATTGGATCGATCGATGTGCTAAGCGATAAAAATATAACCTTGGTCACTTCCGGCTAGCGCAATCGGCTAGTATGATATGCCACGGTATGCCGATAAGCAGATTCGTCCTTGTCCCCCAGCGCGGTTGGATCCGCCGAAGGTTGGCAGTTCCTTGCGCCTGAAAGTTAATTGGCCGTCAGAGCCAAGTGCGTTATCAAGGGGTTTATTGCGGCATCAGCTAACCTACCGATTGGCCGTCCACGAGTCCAAGGCCCAGCTGCGGCTTCTCTTGTTGCTTGCTTACGGTAAGTAATCAATAACAACAATAATGTGGCTTGGAACACAGCTCAAGCACGCAAAGCCCTGCGGGAACGGACGTCGTGGCGCGATGGCTTTTTCATATTCCAAGTCGGGCTTGCTGTTCGCCGAATGGATTAGGGTTCGCCGAGACTGATCTTTTGCGCGTGTCTGATATGCTTTCCCTATCAGTCTATCACCGTACGCTGTCGCTATCTCTGGCTGACATGGATCGTGCAAACCATAACTTGAGATGTATACTGTAGGAAGCACCTGCGCCCACGATAGTTTCTAAGTCAGTGGAAGGTTTCATTTGCGCAGAATTATCCCCGCGGTAGAACCGCCGTTAGATAACTGGCGTTTGGACGCTCGTAAATAACGCCGACAATCCTTCTGCTCCCAACTTTCAACACTAACGACTGTGTTCGGGGACACTCCATGAAGGCCAACACCAAGTGAATGTTGATGCTCATGGGAGACTTGTACGATAGATGAGTTATTGTAAGACTACGTAGTCACGATACAATTGTGTATAGATATCCAGGTGTAACGATCGATCCTGAACATGTTACTGTCCTGGGATTACTCACCGTTCGGCCCGTTGGCATTCCAAGGGCACACCTGGATAGACAGACTGTGTGAAGGGTTCATTGAAGTCGTGCGAAGGGACGGAGATTTTGATGAGGCGGACGCTCTGTTGACAACCAAATCCGTAAGGCCTTCTTGTTCATAATCTATAACATTACACTATTAACGTGAGTGCATCATAGCTTCTCATAGATGAGGGCAGAAGCAACGGCTCTAGTATCCCGCAGTCAATTGGTGAAATGCGATTCGAAGAATTTATACACCGGGAGTACATAGGCACTGCAAGCGGAGCTGATGTTATCACTGTTGTCCCCATTAGTACATCAAGCTACTGACTATCCTGTCCTCCGGCGTTACAACCCACAGGTTAGAATACACCTCCAAACGCCAATTGTTCTGTTCTAAACTATGACTCTGCGGTGCCATAAAACAAAAGAACGCGCGCTTGGTCTCCCGATGGATGTCTTAACCATGAGTTTCAGATCGCGACCCCGCAAGACCGTCCATTCAATATCCGGCACAGTACGACTATCAACGAAGTACCCGAGAATCATAATTTAGAAATTTTCTTCAATAATAGAGTTCGTCAAGGCGAGAAAGGCGCAGTCGTCGTGACTTCTGGTGACGTGCCAAAACTGAGTGAAGTGCACGTGACAGTAACATTGCAGTTATTGGCAGTGGGGTTGATGCCTAAACTGGAAACCAATACACGGACGCTTGAGCAAATGCTTTAGACTAATTTTCATGAATCAGAATCTCTCCTCTACTAAGTATACGCTGTGTGGAACTAGTGTTGTCCTCCGGTGTGGTTGTTGACAAATTGATTTTCCGCCAGAAATATAATGCAACTGTCAGCGATAAACAAACATCGGTCAACACTGAACCTGCTCTTTGTCTGTTTAGCTGAAACTATCTGCTCTGAGCTCAGCATCGGAACACTGAACACTGAACCGCGAAACTGTGGAAACAGTGCTGATCGTTCTGTCGCTGTCAAGTCTGCGCAAATGGCGACCTACGACGGCGAACCTCGTCGATCTTGCACAGGAACGTATGGCGAGCAGCGTCGCCACGCATCCTGGTCCTATGGGCGTAGCAATGGAGTGCAGGCTGCGCACCCTACATCTACGCCAGTCGCGAAGTTGGAATTTTGCAGAAGAATCTGCTCCACAGGTACCGATGGCTAGTGAAGAAAAGATTCGACGTCAACACATACGCAAACTTATCTTGGCGAACGAACCTGACAATGAGTACGAGTTTGAAATTAGCTCCTCTTCATATGATCGACTCAAGGTGGAATTTGGCAAGGACAATGAGGATGACTCGTATGCAACGTGGTCTGAGACTGTAACCATAATCCGACTAATGATTGGACGCGCCAGGTAGTCACCATCGTGACCGCTCCGACTTGGCTCCATGAAGACACAGTCAACTTTGCAACCGCGTGGAATCCCTCATGCTACGTGAAGGGATCAGTTTGCCCCCGGACCAAAGGTTAGGATCTACCAGCAGCCCGACGACTGTGATAAAAAATGGCCACTCAAACTATGAGATGCAGCCCGATGGCGTCATTTTCCTTCAAACCGCAAATGGAAGGGAGTTCAAAGTTGTAGTCCAAGTTGGCGTCTCCCAGACACATGATAGTCTGATGGAGAAGGCCAGGAAGTGGATATTTGATGAGAAATGCAAGATTGTTCTGTTGCTGGCGTTTTACGATAAAGAGCGTTACTCTGCACCGCGTAAGCCCATTTTGTTAACCTTGTGCCGGATAGAAGATCAGATCGTACAGATGAACCAGCGGTGGTTCTCAAATTTCCACGGACTTGGGCCCGTGGAGTATAATGACCATACCTGGCTGGACGAAATTTCTCAGGCGTTTGTTGAGGTCGTTCGAAAGGATCCACTCTGATGACTCTAATTGTCTAATGACTACGAAATATGTCAGCTCTCTTTGTTCCGACAAGTAAGCTCCTATTAACACGAGTGCATTTTAGGTCCTCACAGAAGAGGGAAAAGACAGAAGCTCCGATGTTCCGCGGTCAATTGGTGACATACAGCTGGCAGAATTAATGCCGCGGGAATCACTAGGCAGTGCAGCTGACGTTGCTATTGATTTCTTTGATTCAGATGGGTTTATGTCTATTGTCCGGTCTGCAATGATCAGAACCGCCGTGACTCGGTTCCAAATAGCTGTCAAGCTTATTGTTTAGAGTATGTTTTATTCTGTTCATACGCTTTCTACTTTTGCATGTTTTGTCAATACATGAACCTGACAGTCCAGTCCCCCTGTGCTGTTTTCCGCAGAATTCAGAATGTCCTAATTATCCCGCAGCCATAGATGAAACCGTTAGACGACCCTGATTTTCCTGCGTTGGTTCTCGACTCAGTTTAGAATGTAATGTGCATGTCCGCCCAATGATCTATGCAAGATTGACTATGTCTCTCGGCCCTAAGCAGTACGAACAGTTTTTAAGTTCGGTATCGATTTTCGTGCTGATTCGTCGTCGTTTAATTTTTTTCAAAAAAGTCGCAAAATTGCTAGATACAAACACAAACCCTCAAGCTAAATCTCCTTTTAAAATCCCGTCAGCGGAAGAACGCGTTGAACAAACGCGTTTGCATTGTGAGCTGGCAACGTTATTCAAAGTTCGGGCCATGCACTCTACCTCCATGGCTGAAAGATTTCATCTGAAGTCCACCATCTGTACACTGGGACGCTGAACACCGCGACGTAAACAGCACCGCGACGTAAACAGAACACCTAACACTGAACACAAAACACAAAACACATAGGTTAGATAACTATGGTGAAAGTGTACAAAACAAGTGCGATAGTATTTTGACAGGCTATCGGTCGGATCAAGGTTGGGAAGACGACCTGGGACGCGACGTAGCTAGGAAACGGCGCTTAAGAGGGCTGCGGGTGATCTTAATGGGCGGCGCAATTCGATATAACCCTGATTTCACTCTAAACAGTCTAGCAAATGACAGATCTTAATACGCCAATTTATTTTAATTTTTGCAGAATAGTCGCCGAACCTGTAAGCAGCGATTCAGCGTGAGGACAGACTCTCCTAAAGCGGTGCGGCGGCTGAGATGGCAAAGTACTGCGCATCGCTCAAAAAGAGGACTAGCAGCCCGGATTTAAATAGACAGGGCTACAGGGGTACAGGTTTTGGCCACCAGAAACGATCAAACGCCGGACTGAGCCCGTAGCGCGGGATACTGCCAGTGCCAACGGCATGTAGATTTATCTGCTGTAAAGAATGCAATGTAAATACGCGACATATTATTGACGATACTGAGAAGCTGTTGCGCCGCACCGCCGCAGTGGCTCGTGGCCACGCGCCAACCCAATGTGGCTGGCTCGGCTTGCGTCATCCCATTCCGCAAAAATAGTAAGCGTCTGACGGTCCTAAGCGCACTACTCCTCAGCCTCAGCTCTCGCCATTCTCTTCGCCTCCATATTACATATCTCCTCCGTTTCACTTGAATAAGTCAAGCAATGTTGACGCTTACAGTCCGCCAGATAGTAGTGCTGGACAGTGATGACCAGAACCTTGCCATCCCGAAAGGTCCTGCGACGGTAATGGTCATTACCGTAATTCTCTTTTTCGTTACAGCCTTACTACTGCAACAAGTTGCCACTGTCGTTACAACTCTTGCCGCGGTCGAAGATCCTGACGAAGGCTATCGTCCTTTAAGTAACGAATCGAACCAACATCTACTATTGGAGGATGACGAGGTTGAGGGTCACCCTCAGCTTGCGGCCGATGGCAATGCAAGAAATCGGGTGTACGGCGGCAAGAATGTCTTCGTGACATCCAGCATTAGACGAACACTGGCATATCTTCGACAGGAGGCTGGTCCATGGGCACCTTTCCGTGGATTGTCCGTGAATATAGTTCAGGCGATAGTTCAGGCGATCGCCAACTTCCTAGTGGGAGGCTTGTTGTCCCCAATAATACCACGTATCTTTCATCCACTCCTCGGCTTTCTTGTTTGTCTCTGTCTCGCGCCATTTTCCCTAATCTCGACACAGTAAGTCGCGCAATCTTATCATGTCGTGAGCCGAACTAACTTGACTAGCATCGTCATCACCGTTCCATCGCAGCGGACCTGGTTCACGGTCATTAGAACTACTCCTCTTCGTCTGAGCAAACTCTCTCTGCCTGCTGTCGCGGCTGAGTTTATTGCGATGCAAGTGGCGGTTATTCCTTCTACTTTAGTCTACACTTTGTTTCTTATGCGTAGCATGACAAGCACGGGCTCGATATTTTTCAATCTTTGTGTGCTTCTGTTCTCCATTGCGCTCTATGTCACGCTTTTCTTATTTGTCACTTTGCCGGCTACTGTTGTTCGCCGTCGTGTCCAAGCGTCCCTCCTTCCCGAGGGCGAGGAGCCAATTATTCCTTTTGACAGCAAGACATGGGGAACAATCGTGACTATGCGAGATGCAATCCACAGTGTGGCAAGCACCTGGAAGTCATTTAATTCGTCTGATAGACTGAGATTGTTTAAGATGTATGTGAAGTTCACGATGACATATTTTGCACTATTTTTGGTGTTTTGGGTTCTATTTGCCGGGGAAATGCTCTGGATGGTGAAGGAGAATCCTGAGATTGGACGTCGTCTGAAAGATGCATTCATTAATGGGCAACCTTAAAACTATGTCCCTATTGGATAGGTCTTGAAAGTGTGGAATGGTGTCTGTCATAGTAGTCGTTATAGTAGGCGAGTCTATATTTATTGATTGCGTCCCGGACAGCTCATTTATCAGTGCGAAGATGTATCTACATAGCATATTAAATAACAATTTTGCATTTGCTCTTTGGTAATCGTGTGCATGCTAAACTATAACTCGGCAGAGTTAAGATTCACTTGTACTGTCGACATGACGTAACGCGTTGACATCACGCATGCCAACGCCGGATCGAAGGTCCCTGCCGCATGAACATACGCGATGAGAACTTCCATCTCAGATCCAATTCTCGCCGCACTAGCGTTCTCTTCTAGAAGACGCACACAATTATTCTTACACTCTGGTATATCTTGTAATCGTCTAATATTCAGCAGAATGGTGAGCATTCGCTCGCTTATCCAATCGGCTGCCGAAGAATTGCCGGACATTGACGACAGTTCGTTCGGCGCCAAGTTCGACCGCTTTGGGAGTTGCCGAGTAGTTCTTATAGGTGAGACACAAGGCTTCGAGTCCTCATATCCCTTGTCTGGATAAAGACTAATGTGCTCATCGCTTTGCACGAGATATAGGTGACGCCAGCCATGGCACTTCTGAGTTCTACAGGGCACGTGCAGCCATCACCAAGCGACTGATCGAAAAGCATGGCTTCACCATCGTCGCAGTCGAGGCGGACTGGCCGGACGCTCGGGCAGTCGACAGATATGTCCGACTGGGCAATGTTTCAAGCAAAGATGTCGATCCACTCGCGGCATTCAAGAAGCGATTCCCAACGTGGATGTGGAGGAATCAAGAGGTGAAAGAATTCATCCAGTGGCTGAAGCAGCATAACCAGAGTCGTCCGACTGCTGAGCGGGCTGGGTTCTATGGGCTCGATCTGTACAGTCTCAAGACGTCCATGCACGCTGTTCTGGAATATCTGGATAAGACTGACCCTGATGCAGCTAAAGCGGCACGTCAACGCTACAGTTGCTTAACACCGTGGCTGGATGATCCGGCAAAGTATGGTTTAGCAGCACTGAGGCGTGGTCAGGCGCCATGTGAGGAGGCAGTCGTGCGAATTCTGGTAGACCTGCTCTCTAAACGACTGGAGTATGCTCAACAAGACCTTGAGGGTTTTATTGATGCGGAGATGAATGCAAGGCTTGTCAAGGACGCAGAGGAGTACTATCGGGCTATGTACCTCGGCTCTGACTTGTCGTGGAATCTGCGAGATGCCCACATGTTCGATACGCTTGACAGGCTTCTCAAACGGACGAGTGGCTCAAAGGCGGTAGTGTGGGCCCACAACAGTCATGTTGGCGATGCGCAGTACACTGGCATGGGCATGCATCGCAACGAAATCAACATAGGACAATTGTGCCGAGAACAATATGCCAGCGACGTGGCCATAATTGGATGTGGCACTCACGGTGGTACTGTCGCGGCCGCCCATGAATGGGATGGGCCGATGGAAATGATGAAGATTCAGCCGTCATTGCCTGAAAGCTACGAGCACATTTTTTACAAATCCCAGCTGTCTACCTTTCTCCTCGACTTGCGGGAGGGCCAGCATGAAGGACTCCGTGAAGCTCTCATGGAAACCAGGATTGAGCGCTTCATTGGCGTGATTTATAGGCCACTAACGGAACGATGGAGTCATTACTCCGAAGCGGTGCTACCGAAACAGATGGATGCTTATATGTGGTTTCGTGAGACTAATCCTGTAACCGCCTTTGAGACGGACCAGCCTCAGTATCCACCTTCAGTCGACGAAACTTATCCATTTGGGCTTTAACTAGGGTTACTCTTATAGTACTAACTATGACTTCGCAGCAGACATGACCTTTCTTAGGACGTGAACGGTGCTTTCTGGCTGTGAGTCAAACAGCGTTTGTTTGTTATTGCGCTCGTTTTAGCCGTTATCTAGTAATTATGTTGTTCGTCTACGTCAATTGACCCACTACTGGATTTTGTGTTTCTGAACAGATAACGCATTGATAAGCCTCTTGTACAGTAACTCGCCTGTGGAGTCTGCCATTTTTAGGTTCGCGTACCTCGAAGATGCTCATATTCGCCCGTTCCCCTTAACCTCAACCCCGAGTGCGACGTGTCGTCATTTCAACTTATAATCATACTCAGAAAGTGACACAGCGATATTGCTAGGAGAGGCACCTCGCCATAATTCGTATCACGAATTAAAACACTATCAGGGAAGGAGTACTTCTCGCCATCGACAATCAGGACCCGCGATGTAGCTTATCTCGCAAATGAATTTGTAGCCACCGTGCGCGATTTTGCAGCTCGTGCGGAAGCAAAATTGTAAAGTGCTGTGGCGCCATGTACGTTCTTTCTCTCGCCCGAAGTGGAGAGCCAATCAAGCCACATGCCCTAGGCCAGGGTCAGCCATTCGCATTCGAGGACATTGTATGAACTCGGCATGTGCGTCGTTTCTTATCTAGTGCACGCTAAACCTCGACTCCTGCTTAAGTAAACGAGCGAAAACTCGGGTTGTTGGTGCGTTAGAGCAGACATCTTGGTACTTGGTATTGTGCATAGGCCGGTTTGTGCTTGTGCGTCTGTCTGCACGGTTCAGCAGCTTGATAAACTATCTGGACAGCAACGTCAGCCGTGCGCAGCGCGATATCGTCGTGTGGGTCTAATATCATACAATCTGGTCATCAATTACCACCTCTTGGCCAGTAAAGAGCACGACGCTTATCATCTTCTAGGTTTCAACTACGCTAGTTTAAGCGCGCATTTAATAACAAGCTTGATAGCTAAGTCAGACTGTGTCCTCACATGCCTGCGCCACAGAGCTATTTTTCTTTTTTTTGTTTCTGGTGCTGCTTAGCGATCGGAATCCTGTCATTAGTTAGATCAGTCGCTAGCCGAATTCGAGCTTGACATTCAGCCTTTCCCAGTGCCGAGAGTTTCTTGTTGCTCGCCAATCTTGTGCTGAGCAATTCTTGTTCCTTGCCAAGTATTGTGACGGACTTGGCTTGTCGGTTCGGCAGACATATGTCCTAACGCAATCAGATTGGTGGGGATCGCAGAATAACCATGTTCCGCTATGTATTTTCGGCCGAAATCTACTGTCAAGTTGCGCCAGAATTAGTCACAGCACTTACGCAACGCTCTGGCCACATGTTAACTTTGATCTACCGATGCTTGTCGGAACTGTGCTCGAAAGAAAGCGAACTTGCATGCATCCGGAGCGTGTATTTCGGCCATGAACGGATACCTACCTGACACTGTTCTCGAAGTCATGCATACTCTGCACCCTGTAATCGGTTCTTATCTCTGGCACACTTTGCATACCCCCACATGACTCTTATCTCAGATAGGTGGGGCTCCTCCAATATATTTTGCTGCCTACGGCTGGTTAAGAGCTCCGGTAATAAGTATCCGACGTGAACCCGCCGCTGTTAAAGCTATCCTCGATTCAAAGACTGAGACTGAAGGTGACTACCAAATATTTAAGATGTCTACAAAGATGCTAACGGCTGTGGCAGGATGGCCGAGTTCAGTGAAAAAGAATCGGGCGTGACAGTACGCAGCAATGACGCAGATTCCGGCTCCGACGATTTCGAGAAGAAGATTTATGATGTGCGGGTGACAGCCATTGCAGATGAAGACAAGAAACGCATAGCCGAATGCCTCGCGACGGCTGGAAGAGACCTAGACGATGTGATCAATGGTCCAGCGGCCGAGTTTATTCTTGACAAACTGCAGTCGATGACGGTTGACGAGTCGCTTGTGATCCTACGCGAGGCGATGGAATATCACGAGGACGACTTCAACTTTCCGGCAGACACTCTTGCGAAGATAAAGCTCCTGTTACAAGGGCAAGAGTCATCGAACATAGATGTGGAGACCTACGAACTGGAGTTGAAGCTGGAGGCAGCTCTAATAAAGTATCATTCTCCGTATCCTGAAGTTCGCGCTATCTGTGACCCATTCGACGACCCTACCATTCCAGTGGAGACCATTAGAGCCTACTTTCTGGGAATGCTATGGGTTGCAATTGGCGGATTTATCAACGAGTTCTTTTCTCTTCGTCAACCGACATTGTCACTTCAGTCGGCTGTTCTCCAAATCTTGCTCTATCCATGCGGGAAATTCCTCCAGTATACTCTTCCAGACTGGGGCTTTACTTTCCGTGGCACACGACACTCGCTCAATCCGGGACCGTGGACATACAAGGAGCAGATGTTCTCGACAATCATGGTCAATGTCGGCTCTGGAGGGTCTAACTTCATGGGTTACGTCGTGACATTAAAGCTTGACATGTTCTTTGCGCAAAAATGGGTTAATTTTGGCTTCATGTTTCTCATGAACTTTTCGACTCAATTCTTCGGCTTCGGACTGGCTGGCATACTTCGCAGATGGTGTATTTATCCGACCAAGTCCGTGTGGCCTACCATTCTTCCGACGCTGGCTCTCAACCGTGCGCTCCTGATGCGAGAAGATTCACGACCGGTCCACGGGTGGACGATCACCAAGTACAAGTTCTTTTTCATCGTTTTCGTGGCATCGTTTTTGTACTTCTTTGTTCCGTCGTTCTTGTTCACGGCGCTCAGCGTGTTTAATTGGATAACGTGGATTGCACCTAAGAACACAGTCCTCGCAATTGTCACGGGATCTTACCTAGGTCTTGGATTGAACCCGCTGACTACTTTCGATTGGGCGGTCGCAAACTACTCTACACCGTTAGTGGCGCCATTTTTTTCGACAGTAAATCGATATGCCGGCACTTTTATCGGTGGACTAATGATTCTGGGAATGTACTGGCAAAATTACAAATGGACTGGATACTTTCCTATTAACACTAGCAACGTATACGACAATACAGCAAAGGTATACAACCTTACGAAAATCATAAAGCCGGACTCAACACTTGATGAGGACAAGTATAAGCTCTATTCACCACCTTATATCTCCATGGGCAATCTTATGACGACTGGAGCTGGATTCGCGCTATACACATTTGCATTTGCACAGATGCTCTTGGCAGATTGGAAAATGCTCTCAGAAGCATTCCGTGGATTCTGGAACGGAATCAGAAACAGAAAGTCATCTAACTACGAGATGTACAAGGATCCAATGTCCCGAATGATGTCTGTTTATCCAGAGGTCCCAGACTGGTGGTTTGTCGCCGTCTTTGTGATTTCGATCGCATTTGGCATAGTTGCCTTTACAGTGTATCCCACCAATGCGCCAGTATGGGGTATGATTGTTATCTTACTTGTCAGTACCGTGATTATGGTCCCATCAGCATTGATCTATGCTGTTACTGGGTACCAGTTGATGACGAGTAATCTGGCGACTCTTCTTGCCGGGTACATGATTCCGAATAATGGTGTTGCGAACATGATGTGCCGTGTCTACGGTTATAATACAGACGAACAGGCAGAGGGTTTTATATCCGACCAGAAAATGGCCCATTATGCGAAATTGCCACCCCGAGCTGTGTTCCGCGGCCAGATGATTGCGACGTTAATTCAGACATTCGTTACCGTGGGTGCCATTCAGTTCCTGATTAATTCGGTCTCCGATTTGTGCTCGCCGACGCAAGCCAGTCATTTTGTCTGCACATTCCCGCATTCATTGTACTCTGCGAGTCTGCTGTTCGGCGTTATTGGTCCCTCGCGCACTTTTAATCAGCTCTACCCCGTTCTGAAGTATTCATTCCTTATTGGTGCAGTCGCCGCTGTTCCATGCTATATTCTTCGCCGACTTTTCCCTCGCCAGCTGAAAAAGGTCCATCCGGTTCTCGTCCTCGCTGGCATCTCGCGCTGGGGTTCGAGTTATAACCTGTCGTACTACACTCCTGGACTCTACTTATCGGTCATATTTATGTTCTTTATCCGCCGACGGTATCTCTCTTGGTGGACAAAGTACAATTATATTCTGACGTCGGCATTATCAGCTGGTGTAGCATTTTGTGGGATTCTGATATTTGTATCGTTGACACTTCCCAAAGCGCACCTGGCATGGTGGGGAAATACTGTCTCCACTGCAGGTGTTGACGGTGCCAGGAAGGCGGCACTATATCAGCTGCCACCGGGTGCGACTTTTGGGTTGCCGGCAGGTTCATTTGAGTGAGCATCGGGATGGTTGTTGTTGGTAATGATAATAAGTTTCAGTAGTGGTTACGATAGGAAATATCCCATTTATGGTTGATGGTCGATATTTAGATAGGAAATAAATGTTTTGTACATGTGTAAATAGATACAGAGAAACCATATCATTCAAGCTCGCTTTGTCGAAAAACTGAATAAATCAACTCTCCCAACTGGCTATCTATGCCAATAGTTGCTAACGGTCCGAATGTTTTGAAGAAAAGACTGCCGATTAAATATTACAAGCCACTAGCCGTTATATGGATGGTGCTTCTGACCGCAAGGGACAATCAAGAGTTGATCTGCAGTAACATATGAACTTATTGTGAAAATGTAATTACGTCGATATATATCTTCATGAGGCGACCCTGCATTTCGCACTGGCTTTGGTTCCTAGCCGTAGCTTATTTGCAAACGTCTGTCGACCTTGCTGGAAGTTCTTGGGGAGGCTAAAGTCAGTCTGAATGGAGATGATTACGCAGTGGAACGAATAGGGTGTGCGGAAGTTGTTACCCGGTCAGATGTAACTGGCTAACCGACAATTTGGGCACATCGATAAAGTCTAATCTTACCGCTAGTAGAGTGGCAGCAAAATGAGCCCACACATTTTCGAATCAGTGACATTGACAAGGGCCGAGCAAATTAGATATTTGTTTCCGGCTTCATGCACGAAGCATGGAGAAATGCGATGATAAATCCGTGGGTGTCGCAGCAATCGCCGACATCCTTCCAAGTGGACGCCAGGCCGACGAAATAGTGACTCCACCGCCTGATGGTGGATATGGCTGGGTGTGTGTAGCCGCCTGTTTTGCGGTAAATTGTTTTTCCTGGGGCATAGTGGCGGTAAGTATTCATTTCAACAGCGTCTGGCAGTGACTGCTGCTGATCAACTTCAATAGTCGTACGGAATCTATCTGTCCCACTACTTATCAAGCGGCATTTACCCCGAGGCATCTTCCATCGATTTCGCGCTCGTTGGGGGCTTTAACTTCTCAATGGCAATGTTGGCGGCACCGCTCGTGACGATTCTGACGCGTAAATTCGGCATAAGGTTCACAATGACCGTTGGAGTTATCCTGCTGTCCGGGGGATTTATTGCAGCATCGTTCGCAAATCGTGTCTGGCACTTATACCTTAGTCAAGGTCTCCTTGTTGGTGTTGGTGTCGGATTTATTTACATACCAAGCATGGCTGTCCTCTCTCAGTGGTTTGACAAAAAGCGCAGCCTTGCCAACGGCATTAGTTCTGGGGGTTCGGGTATCGGCGGTGCAGTCTTTTCCTGGGCAACTCAGGCTATGATTGATCACCTTGGACTGGCGTGGGCTCTTCGGGTTACTGGAATTATCACGTTCGTCGCCAACCTGACCGCCGCAATTCTAATGCGCGATCGGAATCACCACATTAGACCTGCCCAGCTCGCTTTCGACACAAGGCTCCTCCGTAGATACGACGTATTGCTTTTGTTGTCCTGGGCCTTCATTAGCATGCTTGGATATATTACACTTCTCTTTTCACTGCCGGATTTTGCCATGTCCATTGGCCTGTCCCGAGCTCAGGCTACTGATATTGTCGGCTTTCTGAATATTGGCACAGCAGTTGGCAGGCCCATCTTTGGAATTTGGAGTGATCGCTACAGCAGGATTGATGTTGCCGGATTGCTCACGTTAATATGCGGTCTTTGCTGCTTCGCATTTTGGCTTCCAGCTACTACGTATGGGCTAACCGTTTTCTTTGCGCTTGTAATCGGAGGAATCGTTGGCGTCTTTTGGATGGTCAGTGACTCCAATCACGTTGACTTCGTTAAAGTTAAGAGGAATGTACTAATATTTTGCTGCTAGACTATCGGTCCGGTGTGCGTCGAAGTCGCGGGTCTTAAAGAGCTGCAGTCGCTCCTATCTCTTTCGTGGACGTCCATTATATTGCCCACAACATGTACGTGTGCATCTTTCCTATGCTCGTGATCTGTCTATAACTCTGTGAATAGTCTCAGAAGTCATTGCTCTGAAGCTGCGACGTCCTGATTCATCTAGGGAATATCTATATCCCCAAATTTTTGCAGGACTCTCGTATATTGTCGCAAGCCTTTTTGTGCTTGAGTTGAGAAGGGTGAAGCGTCGAGACCGTCAGAAGTGTGGATGATGACAGCTGTGTCAAAAATGACAAGCTTGGGGTATATCTTGCGTTCTGAATCATCGTCACGTCACGCACTCATACTTCTGACTGCAACTTGTTTCCTGTGTTTGCTTGACGTGGTCCTTAGATGCTTGCCGGAACTGTGGGCATCCATACACTGGTTCGGAAGTTGTCTCCGCCCCAGCGATCTCTCCGGTAGTTCCACTGTGGACGCACGGCAAAAAGCTACTACAATTGACAATAGCTATGGAGATATTGTGGTTGTGTGTAGAGAATAGAGATGTACATTATATAGAATTGAGGATCACGGGGTAGAGGAAAGAAAGTATGTAACAGATAGAAGTCCGTCTGTCAGGGGACTGAAATATAGTTTCCAACCGCCACACTCTTGAATTTCTTGCGCGCCTGGACTGTTGCCAAATGTTACATAGTCGCAAGGTAACGATTACTACCGTGATCTAACAAAGTCGACAAGTTATCAACTGAGCTAACAGGTGCTCTGATTATATCCAAACTTTGTTGCACTGCTATTAGTCGACCTTCTCAACTACACAGGCTGTACCATATGCGCATACTTCTGCAAACCTGCCTTCGATTTCTCCACCCTCAAATCTGAACGCGATAATCGCATTCCCTCCCTTTGCCAAACACTCGCCAATCATCCTGTCGACCGCTGAATTGCGGCTGTCGTATAACATTTTTGTCAAGACTCCCAACTCACCTCCGATTATGGACTTGAAGCCGGCGCCAATATCAGCGATAATATTCCGGGAACGGACGGTGAGTCCATAGACCGTTGTGAGAACACGAACAACGTGATAGCCGGGGACATCATTCATTGATGTGACGAGAACTCCACGGGTATCTCCGAATGAGTGAAGGTCGAGCGAGGCCACAACATCTTCCCCGTGTTTGGTAGCTGAAGTTCGGGGCATGCTTAGCAGTAAAATCGCTCGCGAAGCTGGCGTATGATATGTAGATGACCCCAAATATATAACGGAGGGAGATCAGCCCAGTTTTTTGTCTGTCTCATTCATTCTCCGGCGTGACAGCCCCGTGTCTGTCGCGATCGGTTACGTGCTCGCTCAGGGCGCCAACATCAAGGGAGCCTTCATTCAGCCGCAACGCCACCTTTGGCAATTCAATAACAGCTTAGACTATACGCTATCGAAGTAGACTATAAGCTGTAGAGGTCAACTAAGGTTTTGTCCTGACCTCTTTATGATTGTTTTTAGGACATATACGGAGAATTTAGACCACTCTTACTGATCAAATTATACTTTCATGTGTGAAATGGAACTTAAGTGACGCAGGGACGGCCAGCTTAGCTCTTGGCGCCCAACGCTGGGAGTGGCTCAGTCCAGCCTGGTCCGTCCGCTGGCTAAGTAGCTCGTTGCACTCCTAGAACGAGAATGGAAACCACGCTCTCTGTGGTACCAGCCATGTCCGAGGTAGAAGATCGTGTAGAATCAGCGTGTCGTTGCGAATCTTGCTTCTGACTGGCGCTATAGAATGAGCGGGTTGAAAATTGACAAGGCGCCCGAAGATACTATGCCGGGAAATGACTACATTCGCAGATGAGTATGCCCTCTGACGAGTAGAATTTTATCTTTTCTGCCGAGAAAAGGGAATAGGGCTCAGGGTTCAGGGTTCGCCATTCAATGTATTCCAGGACCGCGAAGGATATTCTATTCTATCTAAAGGGGGGTCAAGCCTCTGTATTTCGTGATAGCCGCAGATATCGCGAGAACAAGCAAAGACTGAGTTCAACAAGTTATTAACAATTGTACAACGACAGCCTGAACATGTAACTGACTCTTGCCCGAGCACGTCTAATATCCTCGATTTTTCTCGGCCTGCAATATGAACGGTATTATAGCGAGTCCAGCAGCAACAATACCTACCGCAAAAAAGGTGACCCACACATGTGTCACTCCTTTCTTCGCTGTCTCCTGATCTTTTGGAGACTCGCTCGAGGTTGCAGCCTCCAAGGTCGGAGTTGGATGAGGACTAAGCCCATCGAAAGGTTGCAGGGTTTGCGGCGGCGGACTTGGATGAGACCCAAGTCCATTGAGTGGTCGCAGGTTCTGAAGCGGCACGTTGTCTGTATATGCAGGTCGATCGCGAGAGGGCTCGTATGGTGGAGGCGAGTTAGCCTCTAGATCATGCTGTATATTCGTGCGAGGAAAATATGCTGGTGGCGGGCTGGCGATATTTCTTTCAAGAAGCGTGTGTGAACGTGAATAAGTCTCAATATTGACTTGCTGTTCAGGTAGAGTCTCTGCCGTCTCTTCGGACAGTTGCTGTACTGTGTATCTGGCAAAAGGATTATTGCTTGAGAAAGTATTCGTTGTCATATCATTTAAATGCCGTTAGCTGGAACAGGGAGCGACTCACAGTGTCAAGCCGGAAGACGATTGACAGTGCACCTGAAGGTCCACAGCCTCACCCTTTTAATAGAATGAAATGGCCCACGCTGTCAACGCTAGTGCACACCTTCAAAAAGGCTAAATCAAGCTAAGCAGCGCAGCGTCTCAGCAGCTCTTGTACTGCCCTGGCGTTTCGCGCTCTTTGCAGTTTTGTGGAAAGTAATACAGACAGATGCAAATAGGCAATATGAATGCAGAGATTATGGAGCCAAGTTTGGACAAATTAAACTAATTTGCACTTGTCCTAGGGCATTCGGGCAATACGCCAGCCGAGACCAGTGCTCCCGATAAGGCTTCACACTGCGTGCGGCGCGCGGAAGTTAGGTGTGGCCCGTACGCTTTCAAACAAATCTTGCGATAGACCAAGTACCGCCAGGGTAACCCTGATAACGTCGCCCACAGCATGCTATGATGTCATTAAACGCTAGGTTAGAATGCCATGCGACAAGATTCCGATGGAAGCGAATGAATGATGCTAGTGAATATGATCCAGGGGTGGACAAGAATACAGTTTTCTCTGTTCGCAAATTCGCAGCATGAACTTTTATTCACAGCGAAGAAAATGTCAGCTGCGAATGCGAATAATATTCGTATATTCGCAGGGTTTCACCAACCCAGGCTATCTAGCGATTCCTGCATCAGAAGTAGCGGTCGATCGAGAGACTGTTCAACAGCGCAAGGGATTTGCTGGGTCTACGTAGACACTCCCTAAGTGCGGACACCACGAGGAAGCTTGTTTGTTAAGGGATATGTGCGCCAACGACGAAGATTTTAATGTATTTATTAATACATGCGAAGCATGAAATAGTTATCCAAAAATATCCCGAATGTGAATTTATTGGTCATTCGTGTCCACCCCTAAATTATATCCTGTCTCAGAATATTCAATGGGATCATTGCAGAAAACTCGTTGACACGAGTCACACGACTGAGGAGTCGGCGCGGACTCTGTTTGGAGTTCTATCTTTGGGAACGAAAACATTTGGTTTAAGGTACGGTTTGGCTGTTGTGATCTTGTGCCAGTATATATAATATCCGATCCTCACAAGATCGGCCGCTCCAGGAGACCGAGCCAAATAATTCACATAATCTGGCAATTTTGCGTCATGGTCCTGAGAGGGGTGCCATGGTCTTCGATTGACTTGGAGTCTAGTAGTTACAGAATTGTCAACCTCTGCCATGCACTAGGGCTTGACGTTTAAAGCTAATGGATGAATCGGGTGGGCCACAAAGCCATGTCGGCTAACATCTAATACCGTACAGGCCCGCCATATCTTAACCACATATATACGGCTCTTCTCAATAACAACTATCAATTGGGTACATGGGACTATAAACAAGGAGATAGATAGCTGGCTGATTGCTATGAAAGCCAATGTAACAGCAAATGGAGACACGTACATGACAGAGGCACAGTAATCATCAATACATCGTTCAAACATTCGTCGTTACAACATAAGTGTCTCAACACATGTAATTACTCATGGGAATATAAAACATTAAACAGCACATGGTGGCTAACTGTAACTGAACTGTATGCATCCGTCTATAATGCAAGCTGCATCTTCTGCTGCTCCCGCGCCCACTTTGCAGTTTCTTTTAGACTTGCGGAAAATGACCTATCAGCACGAGCCTTTCGAATAAGATCCGTAAGCCATTCGTCTCTGTAGAAATTTTTAACTTCTCCTTGCTTGTAAATATCGGCAATGTCACCTATCAGGCCGACAATTGACCTCACTACCGACTCGGATCGGATCATGCTCTGATTCGTGTGAACGACTGACAAGAATCCGAAAATTGACTGAATATACGGGAGTAGTACGTCCGCTAGACTACATCAGAACACTCTGACAAAAAATACTACATCTCAACTTACGCTTTTCTCGCATTCCTTGAACAATTCCTGCATACGCGTCTAAAATTGCTTCTCGAAGTTGATGTATGTAGTCAACAATATCGTACGGAGAATCGGCCTCCTTCCGAAGACTTGAAGCCTGAACTAAGACCTGCATAACAATCGCCAAGTACTTTTCAAAGTTTGGGCCAATTGCAGAGGCAATATCTCCGAAGGAAGACAAGATGCTCACTTTAACATCACGACGAACCGACGTGTTCTAAAGATTTGTCAGTAATGCCAAAAAAGTTGGCTCTTTCAACTTACCTGTAAGTTGGACAGGAAAATGTTCATAAACATATCGCAATATGGCTCGATCTGTGGACCAAGGGCAACAGCTAGATCAGCAACCAAGCCGACAGCGGTGTTACACGTTGGCGAATCTGGATCTTCGAGAGCCTTCATGAGATAAGGAATGAACGCTTCCAGGTAAACATTGAAATTTTCTTGCACGGCACCAGCAACTGAACCAATGGCAATAAAAATATCCTCCTCGATCAAAGAGTTTGGAAGCCTTTGCTGCAGCAAACTGAGAAGGAGTGTCATTAATCTGTCTGATGTATTTCGATCATTCGGCGACACACGACGGATAATATTGGTTAAGACGCTCAGCAGACTAATCTGAAGCTCCTCAAGGTTGGACCGATCGTCCATTCCTACTAGCTGCGCCTGCATTGTAAGTGTGGACTCTAACCGCTGGACAATAACAGCGGAAACGTTGGTGATTAGAGGGAGAGTATCAGCGGCGCTACAAGATGCTAATACACCTAGAGCTTCGTATGTAGAAGTCCGTGACGAGTTCTCATTGTCTGTACGAGTGCTAGCCTGTATTAGCCCTTGCAGCAGAGCGTCATAATACGGCGACAAAGGCGTAGTCTGGGAATATGGTCCTTCCTGTCCAAGCTGCTCTGTAAGATTAATGAGAGTCCAACAACAGTTAGTTAATACTTTAGGATGATCCTGAAAGCCAATTATAAGGGCCTTCATGATCTCAGGCAGATGAGTCTCAGTATTGATCCCTTCAATGACCAGATCAGCAATTCGTCCTAGACACCAGGCAACAGTATCTTTGACCTGCAAGACTGGATCATTCATCAAGCTAAGCATCGGGGGCAAAGCTTGTCCTATCACATGAGCCAATGTTCCATGATCCGGACCATCAAGAATAGAGCCGAATGCCATGACAGCAGCTTCCCGTCTCCGCCAATCCGCCTGCTGTATGTTAACTTCAACAAACTGGAGAGTCAAATTAACAACTGCTGATCCAGTATTCTCAGCAAAAAGTTGCAAGCAAGCAGCGGCAGCCATCGAAACGTTCCATTCATCGTCGTCGGCATCTTCCTCCTGACGTGTTAACAAGTCTAATAGTGTAGGAAGGACCTCGTTGATGGCAAATTTGGCAAACTCGAAATTTTCTCGATCAACAACTTCCTCTTCGTCGTAGACATCCGATTGCTGCAAGGTAATCTCGATCTCTTCCTCAGAAACCGTACTCCAAAACTCCACAGCCATACAAGAGACATCGTTACTCGGGTTCTTCATGCCCTCCACAGTTAAGCCATATAACGCTTTTTCCATATACAATCGCATGTATGAGTAGTACATGCTCATTATCCGAGCCAAGGCTCCAAACGCGGATGCTTGTAACTTCTCATCGGGAGCTTGGGTAGCCTCACACACCACCTGCATGATGTAGTTCCGCTCCCCTTCCCGCTCGAAATTATCTCGAATAAACTCTAAAGAGTTGACAAGGGCGTTGATAGCGGTTTGTCGCACAACGATAGACGGTTCAGCTGAACGGGCACCCTGAACAATAGCAGTGAGGATGCCGTTAGCCTGAGCAACAACACCAGAGTTCGTAGGGTCAGCAGTTTCGCAGATATAGCCGATTGCCAGTAATGAGGAACGCTTTACGTTGATCGGTTGATTCTCTTTCGTGTTGTCAACCAGTACTACCATAAGATCGGGCCACTGATTTCGAGGTAGCTCAATATCCGCTATGGCGGCTACTAATTGCGCTGCCGCGTTCGCCACTCGATCATCCGGTGACAGAAGCGTTTGCAGAGCCTGCGACATATATCGTTAGAAGTTTACGCTGACAAGTTTTAAAACTAATACCGTTTGCTTAATCTGAGCCTTACTAGGACTCTCAATCGCTTCCCATCTCTCTGTTTGTGCTAGCTTCGTTTTTACATCCTATTCTTGGAATTAGAATTGATCCCATGCTCCATCAATGGATTAAGATGAGTACCTTAGCAACGAGCTGGTTTTTGATAGCGATACCAGCAAGAATTCGAACTTCAGTTTTCACGCTGTCATTTCCCAGGACGGTCGTGAGCATACCCAAATATGGGACCTATTGCATTGTGAGTTTTTGACCATGCGACACGGTGCACTTGATCCAGCCACAGTATAATCAAGCAGGGACAATGACATACAAAATGCTCTTTAGCCGCTAGCTCAAGCTGAGCCTCGGCATTCTGACGAGTCTTTGGGTCTGCATATGATGTCAGCCGGTTAATAGAAGAATGTCGGGTGTCTGTCACGACAGTCACGACGTACCGGGGCTTAACAGAGCCGACTCCAGGACAGCAGCAATATCCATCACGAGAAGGTGACTATAGAATTAAGTGCGTGCAAATATAGTGTCCAAGACAACCAACGGGAATATATATAAAATAGAGGTTGGTACGGTGTCTAATTGCTGTTGGTAGTCTGGAAAGTAAGCTCGGATCTGGATGGGCGAGCGCAGAAAAAAGACGAAACGGTAGTTAGTATTCATTTACAGACACTTACTACTGTAAACAAAGCAATCGTTCTCGCGCGTGTTTTGGCGGAAGTGCGACAGTGTAACAAAGTTTATGGTCCTAAAGTCATGACCATTAGGCTGTCGTTGTTCGCCGCGCGCCTCTAATATGTTCATCAATCCTATTGTGTTCAGCCGTCGTGACACTTTGGTATCTATCTAATAGTCCTACAAAATCTTATCATTCTAGCTTGACTACAAAGCGTAGTAAGAGATTTCATTTATTGTTGGTAAGTTTGGTAAAAGGTGGTAAGTGCCAGTCGGTAGGTAATGTGTACCTTAGGAGTAGAACTTTTTCCCCAACATACCGGTGTTACATCTAGCGATTGAATTCACAACAACTGTAACATGAGCTCCGGCAGTTTTCAACATCAGGATAGACCTGGCCGAGGAGGACATCGAGGTGGACATAGACAGCAACATCACGGCAGCCATGGTAGCCAGCAATCCCCTCACGATAGACCAAAAAAGGAAGCCATCCTGGATCTTGCTAAGTATCAGGATCGAGAAATAAGGGTGAAATTTGCTGGAGGGAGGGAAGGTTGGACATCTATTTGCTGATAGGAAAGAGTGCCGTCTAACAGTTTGTCTAGTTACTGGTATATTGAAGGGCTACGATCAGTTGATGAATTTGGTGCTTGATGACGTAGTCGAGCATCTTCGAGGTACCAATATATTCTTACAGGCTGACTTCAAATTGGTCTAATGCGATTATATAGGCGAAGTTGAGGAGGATGGACAGCCGCCGGAAGATCAGACACGTCCACTGGGATTGGTGGTCGTGCGAGGTCCGTTATTACTCTTGATCTCACCCACGGACGGTAGTGAAGAGATTGCAAACCCATTTGTACAGCACGAAGAATGATCGGTGTATATTAGAAAGAAACAGTGTATATTGGATGTCAAATTATTCTTCAAAAGATGAACATTGGGACGCCTGCTCCAGAATCAGCTTCGCTGAGCCTGCGGAAGGATTCTGTACGACGAATTACAGGGACGCAGACCAACGAAGGAATGGCTGAGGTCCAGGAGCCTTATCTCGATAATTGCGAGTATTTCAGAAATGTACTTCATGGTATCGCCGAACGTGCAGCGCTAAACCCAACATGAAGATATAAACTTCCACCACGTTTGCCGGCCGGCCATGTTAGTGATAAATGGATTCTCTCGAAGCAAGATATTTACCGACGGAAGTGTAAATATTTTGTTCAAGAATCTTCTTGACAACGAGACTTACAATCTATGATCTGTGTTTACTAAACCCAATATATTACTGTTGTACAATTGCGTTAATATACACGTATTCGGTATTCTCCTAATTAGTTCCACTAACAGATACGCCTAGCAGTATATCCAGCTAGCAGAAATGTGTATTATTTGCATTAGCCATTAGAACGACTCAAATCTCTAAACACTGCATCCACACAATTCTTTAATTCCTTGTACGACACTATCAGACAACTCTGTTCATCTCTAGAGACCAGCATGACCTTCTCATCCACTGCGGCATCAAGCTTGTTCAAACACCTCAAAACGTGACCGAGATCGGTGACCGGACGGCCGTTCTCGTCGTTCTGATGGAAAACATAATCTCGGAAAAGCTTGAGGAGATATCGGTCTCCTGTCTCCGACCATGCACTGTCATGATCATATTCCGGCCGTTCATTAATGAAGTTGAACTTACACAGCAACCGCACTAGCCTTCCATTCTCCAGCTCCTTGCATAATTCTGACTCCAAGATGTCCTGATAATGTAACGAACTGTTAAAACTTTGCTGTATATGAGGGGCAATTATTCGAAGGAATTCGTCTATGTTTTTGACAGGCTCCTTTAATCCATCCTTCCCAACTGATCCAGCGGAAACGACATTATTGCCAAGAAGGTAGGCCAATGCAGCTTTCAGGCCAACCGAATATGATCTTCCCGCATATTCTAAGCTTTTGGCGATAACCTGTTGTGGAACATTCGCGTTGGTACTTATAGCATGGTTGTTGCACACGATGCTTAAGATAAGTCGGCCCAGATTGTAGAGGTCGTCTTGATGAAGTGCTTGAATAGAGTTCGCCCCTCCGTTGTAATCATTACCACTAATTACATCCATTATACCAACAGCGCTGAGTCGAACCCTCATCTTGGAGGTCAGTATCACTTTAGAGGCATCCAAAACTCGAGCTGCCAAATTTGCCGAGTGGATAGTTTTCAAAGCCGACGACAGCTGCACTATATAGCTCCATACAACTTGTTCTGGTACGACCGGAGAGCTGCCATTCCGCGACATGGGATATCTCGCGTCTGGACCAAAATGGGTATCGAACAACGTACTGG
Organism: Lipomyces orientalis; assembly: GCA_030568275.1. Lineage (NCBI taxonomy): Eukaryota > Fungi > Ascomycota > Lipomycetes > Lipomycetales > Lipomycetaceae > Lipomyces > Lipomyces orientalis. Next base: position 32,346 of record JAJLTP010000053.1, on the reverse strand, counting down.
AAAGAGGATGGTAGTCGTAAACGAAGATAATAGAGTTGTCCCCAAACGCTCTGGTAGTGAACGCCTCAAACAAGGTGACCATGCCGGCATTTGATAATCTTCGCCATTGCTGAACGGTAGCGATAGCCTTTTCATCGGTAAGTTTAAAACCCTCTAAACGCCGGAGAGCGTACGTATTGCCATCACTCTTCGAAAATGCTTTGTAAATCCAAGAAGCGTATCCAAAAACTCGAGAGCTCTTCTCGGTATTCGTATCGAGTGGTACTAAGGAATAGTATACGTCCAAGGCATCTGGTAACCCGGAAGCTATTATTATACTGTTAGCACTTCATGAAATGGCCCCGGGATTTGCTACTACACATACTCGGAAGGATTTGTAGGGAAGCTTCGGTCTTTCGCTGCAGTTCTTCCCGCAAATTGTCAGACAGAAAAAATCCTTGGACTGTTCTCTGATAGGGCAATAGATTAACCTTATGCGGGGGTAACGGCGCATATAGATGGTAGTTGAGCTATGCATATGTGATATTAGAGCTTGACTCCAAGCTGGCAGGCTTCAGACACTCACAGGCTGATAATGTGCAGGTTGAGCTTGTTGATAGTAAATGTCCTGACTGGGTTGAGCATATTGTCCCATAGAACCATATTCATACGTTGGCGTTTGTATAGGCTGCTGTACGGGAGACTGATCGATGAGTTAACCAAACATCACCGCTGCAGATATGGCTAACCACTTACCGGATCAACTCCCACGTGAGGCGCCATCTGAGCAATTGGACTATACCCATGGACAAACTGACTATTGATGATGGGTTTTTGGCCATATGCATCGACCGTAGCAGGGCTAGTGTAACTGCGCTAGTTAGTGCATCGTCATGGTGGCTAAACTGATGCTTGTGACTACCTTGGCGACTGATTGGGATCCGAAACTGGTGTGGACACTAGAGATAAATTTTGTAAAATTCATCGTCAACAACTTGCAACAATATCGTCATGACTTACTTCTCGGCACAAATATAGCAGAATCTGCAGACGGAACCGAAAGGCTCGCCTTCGTCACAACACCTCCCGCCGCGATTGATCCAGGCATGAATGACGGAGAATCCACATTTAACCGCTTTTTAGCACTATTCCAGACTCAGTACTGGAGTTTGCTATATCTCTGATGTCCGCATAAGAAGATACTCACGATTCTGATTTTGCTGTTGGTGACTGCTGCTGTTGAACCGGGTTCTCATCAATGTTAGCTCAACAAAACTGACAGTATTGAGCGGGAAATCTACCGTATCATGCCGGAAAATGCAGCCTGAGTTTTCAAATTTGCAATATCCATGAATAAGAATATTCCTGCATAATGTCTGCGATTGTTTTCCGGGGTTGATGGACGGCTGTCGCACTTCTAGAAATATCTGTGAGCGGTCTTGCCCGACAGCTGACGGTAACAGGAAAGTGAAAAGGTAGCATATTTAGAGATACACGTACCACTACTTGCCGGCTTTACAGGAGACTCAGATGTCGATTTGTCACCGGTATTTGGAGAGGACGCCGAACCAGGCGCAACTGCACTGGCCGGTTGCTTCAACATTTTGTGACTTCTCAGTAGGTTCGTAAACACCAGCTGCTCAAAAACAGCTTTCTGAAATTCTTTCCTGACTTGAAGCAACGATAAGAGGTGATCTGTTAACTGCCGTAAACAAATGAGAGTCCTCGTGATATTGCATCGGCTGCCGTCAGAATAGGAAGACCTAACCCTATATGTCCCTCAATTTGATGAGAGAGATAATCCTTAAGCGCAACGACCGCATTAAGGATATCCCCCTTTCATCAAAACTTAATACTTTGGTAACGCGTCGCGAACATGGACGATGTAAATAACAACAGAGTCGACGACTTAAGTTTCTTGCTTTTACTGTTGAGGCAGACTTGACAATGTCCAATGATGGGTATGGCAGCAAGGCACCGTCTTCTTTCAGAATATTGTCTGAGAAGACGCTGCAAGGACCTGCCCAAGTTGATCTATTCACTTGGTGTCCTAGGATGGATCTATTGACTTTTTCACCTGATCCGGCATCAATATGGCTGTACCGAATGAGTGGACAGTTAGTGTGGAAAATGTCATTGAAAGATTCAAAGACAGCTATCTCGGCACTGGCGTGGAGGCCTGATGGTAAGATATCGAGTAGGAAGTCGTCTTGGAACTGCAACTAAGGCTGCCTGTAGGGAAAATGCTGGCTCTAGGTTGCTCGGATGGCATGATACGCGTGTGTGACGTGAATAACGGCCGAATAGTACATCAGATCGCAACTCGCTCTTCGATATCCTGCGTGAATTGGGTAGCTGAGGATAATTCATCGATTCAGTCTCGCAACTCAGCCCCATTTGACAACATCTTGAATATCGACATTACTGCTAACCTACCGAAATTGAGTGCTTTACCGACTGCTTTTGCTCCGGATAGCATATTTGCTTCTAAAGTGGTCCTTGATAGTATGATAAATAGCAGCTTCATGTCAGAAGAGTCATCGATGATTGATATCCTTGTCAACGGAGAGCGGGACAATAGAATATTTTTTAATATATTTGGACACTTCTCAATTGCAAATATTGCTTGTCCTTCGCCTCTGGAAGTATGGGTGACTTTTGCCGTTCTCTGTTATATCAGTGCTTGTCTAATAATTACAGAAATTGACACCACTATGTCATGCCTCGTCCCCAGACTTGTCATTCCATGCCTTCATAGCCGAAAGTCAGGACCATGCTCTTTTTATGCTTCCATTACGAGTTCACTTTATACGACGCTTCGGCAATGATTTGGCTCACATCTCGTCAGCCTCAACGAAGGTTCAGGCTTTATTAATATATATTTCGGATGTTATGGGGGCAGTAGCAGCTGAGTGGAAGAATATGGAGAGCTCGCTGGTCAGACCTATGAAGAGCCTTGAGGCGACCTTAGTTACGGAGAGTGAGTGAACATCATATACACACTGAGTATTTGATCTGACAAGCATCTAGAGGACTCAGACGTTGTATTGAGCTTACTGGAGACCCTGATCTTGGGTATTCCAACCGATGCAATAAAAACATGGATTACAAATTATTTATCAGATAGAGCTGTCCGATCATGGAGGAAAGCTTCGTCAAGTGCGTATGAAAATATCCGGAAGTTACTTCTTGAGAACCTTATTCCGGCTTGTGAGAGGGTGGTGGTGCTTATTACTAGAGTGCGCGGACTCGCAAGATGGTAAGTGACTGTTGACACTCTCTTTCTGGTGAGTACGTGCTAACTTGTGTAGGCGCGAGCGTGGAGTTCATTTAGGATTAAACCCGGATTCTTACACACATATTGTGGATGCTCTGACCCTCATTATGGGCAAGGCGCATCGATTGATTTGGGACTTAAACAAAGAATATGATCATTTTAAACCATTTATTCAGTGGATCAAGTTCATTCTAGATGATGTCACTAATCATAATGCTACCGCCGAAGACCCAGATAGTCCAATTGAGACAGCAAAAGTAGCGACCTACATCACTGACTATCTCAACAATTCAACGATGGCAAATTATTTTTCGGGTGACATATCTAGCACAAACTTGAATGATTTAGTGGTGAATCTTAAGGAGTTGTGTGAAAATGCATTCAGAGAGTCGTCGGAATCTATGAAGAATCATGTAGTTTTCGGAAGTCCGCTCAGACTTGCGGATAACGTTGCAATCAAGGAATTGTGCATGAGTAGTCGAGTAATTCAACGGGTCAGTTAAGTATGTATGATTATGATCCAATGATTCTAAACTCAGCGTTTAGGGCAGCGAATCGTTCATGTATACTGCTCTTTCATTAACAGCAAATGCTGACTGTGGTATGTTGCGCAGAATAGTAACCACAAAAATATTGCTGATGTTTCAAGTCTCTGTCATATGCCTCGACTTATCCGGGAATTATGCTGAACTTAGCTCGTGCATGGTACGATCGGCTAGTTTTGCCATTGGTAACGAGGCTATCAAAGCACTGGAATTTGTCGATGACGAGAAGTTGATGCTACTCGTTCACCCTGTTGATCCCGCAAGGTCCAAAATTAAAGCACGAATAGTTTCACTAGAGTTTGAAAGGTTGCTTGCTGAAAGTGCTGTCATCGTTGACGCACGAGAGTTTAATGGGCCAATTTGCTCAGTCCAGCATTCGACTGATTTGTCGGAGCCGGCATGGTCCCAATGCCGTGAATTCACGGATGACTTCCTACCTATAGCGTTGGCAGTTAATGGACGAAAAGGACGACGGGTAGGATCTGTAATAGCAGACGATAGGCATCGGTTCCTTGTTTTTGATCTCGATGACGACGAGGCCGCGGATGAAGAAGAGTCGGACAATGATACTATGATTGAATAGTGTACATTAGTTGCTGAAATTTGTGGGCGTTTGTATGTGCTTTGGTATTATAGAATTTAGGCGTTGTGGGCGGGCGTTCTTGCATATGTCTACTTTCAAGATCAGATTTCATAACTATCATAATCTATTCCAGTGGTTGGTTGACGTTGCACGAGTGAAGCACAGCTCGTCCATCCGGAACTAAGACCCGTTTGTCGAATCTTTAGCATATTTGGTTGGCATCTTGTACATTGACCCCAAGATAGGTCAGACAACATTGCTCGAGGGAAGCAACACTGTAGATTAACCCTTGGTTGTTATTGATTGATTGCACGTGTTTTGCCTTTGTCCTGAGTGTGCGCCACATTGTTGGCCCTTACCCGAAGGGTGGGTGGGCTAATTGCACCTCTCACCTGGCGTTGGCAGAACCTCATTTACTCCATACGTCACAATGCCACGGAGGAACGAAAGGACTAATCATTGGACTCCATATGACGAAATTCAACTTCTCAAAGCATACGACTACGTTGTATCGAACAATGGCGGCAGTAAAGGCGTACGGAAGATGCGAACTTCGACGGATGGTGAAGTGATGTGGGATATTATCGAGCGATTGCATCTCGAATGGACACATATGGGGAAAACTAAATTGGTACTTCGTCAAAAGATTAGCAATTCCCGACGGACGTACAAGTATGTATATCCGGCGTACTTTGTTGACGTGGCGATTCTTAACTGTTCCTAAAGGTGGATCAAGGAATACAACGAGCAGCATCCAAATATGGATTTTTTCGAGATGTCACGCAAAGCACGGCGCAAGTGGCTCAAAGATAAGATCGATGTCAATTACGATGTGAGTATATTTAAGTAACTAGATCGTGTGGCGGCTTTACATGTGTTAACTGACTGTTGTAGAGCATTCAGTGGATTCATAAGGAGACGTACGACTACATGAAGAGGATAGAAGAAGGAAATCCGGTGGACATGTATGATACACCCAGTCAGGAGATGCTCTCAATTTTGGCTGAGCGCAAGAGAGTCCGGAAAAATAGAGTAGACCTTGTTGCAGAACAAAGTGCGAGGTCCGGCAGCGAGATTGATACGAGTCAAGACACCGTTACAAAAGCACTTGCAATATTTCAAAAAAAGCAAGAAAACCTCTCGGAAACTAATATTCAGTTGCTACGCGCATTTACTTTAGCTGTTCTGAATGAAGATGTAACCCCAGCTGTGGGTGGCCTGTTTGCAAATTGGATTCGCGATTTTAAAGCGTCAATGGCCATGGAAACTGTGGCATTGCGATCGCACGGGCAGACTTTTGCTGCGAAATGCAGAGAGCTATCATGACGCTGTGGTTCAAGGAAAGTGCTTAACAACTAAAGTTGTTGGGAGCCCTATCCGCAATGTTACAAGTACTCTATATCCTAGGCAATAGTGTATGAAGTCCGGGATCGTTGCTTAATGCAGAATTAAGTTGAGTTCGTTCTTTTGTATCCTCTAGTCGATGAATGTATGTATTTTGATTGCTTGCGCATATCGTAGTTTGTCGATGATTTAGATGGTTCCCTCATAGCACTGAGCGGAGTGCGTCTCATTACATCCAATATGGCTAGATACTGGCTCGTTACAGGTTTCCATGACAGAAGTGCCGGAGCCTTGCCATGATTCGGATTTAAAGATGATCGGTATAACATCACTCTTCGCTTATCGTGGTCACAATTTATATTCGCCAACATTAGTACAATGATCAAAGCTCTATGTTATCAGAAATCCACAAATTCAAGCAGACTTTTTCTCACTGCTGTCACCCAATGAGCCGCCTTCTTCCTCGACATCGCGTGCAACGAGTAGCTCGTCGTCAGGATACACTCCCCGCTCCAACATTGTCTGCTTGGCAGGCCAAAAGTAGCACAGGACCCAGTACGACAAGGCAGCTGCACCAAAACCATAAAAATATCCAAGATAGTACAAATGCTTCCAACCTACAGGCAACGAGACAGACTTGTTGACGGTGGGAAGGAAACCAGGGAAGAGGGGAACCCAACCAAGGAAAAACGCGACAAAGGAACGCCAGTTAGTGCCCCATTTGTTATATCTATAAATGCCGTGCTTATTGTAAAGTTCCCAGACGTCGTATTTCTGACCATGCACAAAATAGAAGTCAGAGACCATGATTCCACAGAGCGGCGCAAGCCAGACGGAGTAGCCGGACATGAAAGACAAGAACGCTGACGCGGATGTAAGAATATTCCATGGTGTAAGAGCCCAAGCGCCAACAAAGGCAATGATGAACTGACCACGACGAATGTTGACGAAACGAGGGAACATGGCATTCAAATCGTTAGCAGCTGAGATAGAGTTTGCTGAGATGTTGGCGCAAGCCTGCGCGAGGTAGAAACCGAGCGCGCAGAAAAACGCAGCAGCGCGACCTCCGGGCGAAGTCCAATTGTCGATGAACAACAATGGATCCCACAAGATCTTTCCGAACAAGACCTTTGAACCTGCGGCGCCGACGACACCAAAGAACGTAATCAGTGTCGCGGTAAGTGGAAGCGCGATGGCCATAGTGTAAGTGTGCTTCGGGCTGATGGCGTATCGAGTGAAATCAGGGGCATTAACAGCAAGTGTTGCCCAACCGCCCATGTTGGCATAAACACCATTCATGAACACCCACGCGAGCTCAGAACCATGAACCGTGTTGCCTTGACTCCAAAGGGACTGCTCACCAACAGATGCGTTTGCGATCGTCCATCCCATAATGCCAAAGCCGATAATGGGAGTCACAATTGCCTTAAGCGTAAACAGGAAGCGAATACGATGAATGGGAACGTAATGGAGAGGCAAGATCGAAACAAAGTAGACGAAGTATGAGATCATGAACTGCGTATCGATATTTGCAGATTTGGGAAGTGCGTTCGGGACGTTCCGGAACGATGGCGACATCGCATAAATCATCGATCGAATACATTCAGCGCCGGTGTAAGTTGAGATACCGTACCAGAAAGTGCCGACAATCATACGCATTGAAATCATGAGGATGGAGAAGTAGTATCCAAAGGACGCACGAGACTGAACTGTAAATGAAATATGGTATTTTGCCCCCACGTATCCGTTGATTGTAATGACTGCTGCGATAAGGACTTCGGAGATAGCGACATTGATCAGTGCCACTTTCCAGGACATGCCAATCGCCATCAGCGAGGCAGCCTTACGCCATCCGGACGGGGTGAAGTTGTCCGAAATCCAATAAGATATGTCTTTTTCTGTCAGATACTTAACAAAAAGAACAATTGCGTTCAACTTACAATTCCACCAATTCCAGACTCGCTGCTCTGGGGGAACTGGATCCAGATCTCTGTTACTGTGACCGGTGTTTCCCTCGACTTCTAACTTCTTCACTATACGGGACCAAAGCCCAGAAGGCGCAGCTCCATACTCGGCGACCACTGCTTCGTCTTTAGCCATGTCAAAGTGAATATGGTGAATCTACTTGAACTCACGGAAGAGACAAACTGCAGACCGACAGAACAGCAAACGGACGCATGGGCGAGGCTTTATACGCGTAGTAGAACGCCGTTGGATCTCTCCTTGACTCACTGCTCTTGGAGCGCGCCTCAAGAAGGAAGAAATGAACGCCACCAAGAAGCCATATCATCACCACACCGGCTTTCTGCGAAAAGATAAGGCCTTCTCGTACCCGGCCATACCAGCTATCTAGTGGGGGCAATGCTCGACCCGCCGAGAACCTTTGCAGAAGAAACATGTGAAAATGTGCGCGACAGGGTAGCTAGGATAAGTGCCAAAGTCTTTACGGCGCTCGTGATTTCTTGGGAAAACTTGGCGATTAGCTCAATCGATGTTTGGCCCGATAAATTAACGTTATTATGCCCTAACCCTGAGTTTTGTGGTACCTACGCAGGGCAGTTCCGAAAGGCAAAATAGGTTTCTCAGTTAGGCATCGCAGCAGTGCGCAAAAGGTTTGACACCTTGACTTACTGATCTCCATGACAATTATTGTTCTGAATTAACACAGTCTTACAACTGAGCTCAATTATTCTACAACAACAGGTAATACTTACTACAACTTATTAACAAATTAATCTGATTTCTTCTCAAGGCTATCGCTCTCGCCATACGAATTCGCCTCGATCTCCCGAGCATTCAGAACGTCGTCGCAGTACACAGGCACGTCAAGCATGGTCTCACGCGCCGGCCAGAAATAACAGATGACGTAGTACGACAGTGCCGCGACACCGAATCCGTAAAAGTACCCGAGGTAGTATAGGTGAACCATACCCGTGGCGACGGAAATGCTCTTGTTGACGTTGGGAAGGAAGCCGGGAAAGAGCGGAACCCAGCCGACGAAGAAGGCAATGAAGGCGCGCCAGTTGATGCCCCATCTATTATATCTGTAGATACCGTTTTTGTTGTAGAGCTGCCAAACGTTGTACTTCCTCTTGTGGACAAAGTAGAAGTCAGAGACCATGATTCCACAGATCGGCGCCAGCCAGACAGTGTAGCCTGACATGAAGGCAAGGAAAGATGATGCAGAGGTAAGGATGTTCCACGGAGTTAGCGCCCATGCACCGACAAATGCAATAATGAATTGACCACGACGGATATTGATATAGCGAGGGAACATGCAGTTCAGGTCATTAGCGGCAGATATGGAGTTGGCGGAAATGTTGGCACAAGCCTGAGCAAGATAGAAACCAAGTGCGCAGAAAAATGCAGCAGCACGTCCCCCAGGAGAAGTCCAGTTGTCGATGAACAGCAATGGATCCCACAGGATCTGACCAAACAAGACTTTTGAACCTGCGGCGCCGACGACACCAAAGAACGTAATCAGTGTCGCGGTAAATGGAAGTGCGATGGCCATGGTGTAGGTGTGCTTCGGGCTGATGGCGTATCGAGTGAAATCAGGCGCATTGACTGCAAGGGTTGCCCAGCCGCCCATGTTGGAGTAGACGCCGTTCATGAACACCCAACCAAGAGTAGAGCCGTGGACGGTGTTGCCTTGGCTCCACAAAGACTGCTCGCCAACTGAGGCATTGGCAATTGTCCAGCCCATGATGCCGAAACCAATGATTGGAGTGACAATGGCTTTGATGGTGAAGAGAAACCGGATGCGGTGTATAGGAACATAGTGAAGCGGCATAATGGATACAAAGTAGACAAAATACGAGATCATAAACTGGGTATTAGTGTGGGCAGACGCGGGAAGGTGGTTCTCGAGATTTCGGAACCTCGGAGACAAAGCATAGATCATAGACCGCACACACTCGGCGCCCGTGTAGGTGGAAATACCGTACCAGAATGTACCGACGATCATACGCATGCAGATCATGAGAATGGAGAAATAGTAACCAAAGGACGCACGTGACTGGATGGTGAAAGAGATGTGGTACTTCGCGCCGACATATCCGTTGATGGTGATGATGGCGGCAATGAGAATCTCCGAGACTGCGACGTTGAGAAGAGCAATACGCCACGACATACCGATCTGCATAAGCGAAGCAGCTTTACGCCAGCCAGAAGGCGTGAAATTGTCCGAAATCCAGTATGAGATATCTGCATTACTTGAGCCAAGGTTTCAGAAGCGGAGAAACAGACAGGGTCTCATACAGTGCCACCAGTTCCATGTTCGCAATTCAGGAGGGACAGGGTCCAAGTCTTTGTTGCTGTCGCCAGAGTGTCCCTCGACCTCGAGGCGCTTGGCTATTCGCCGCCAAAAGCTAGGAGAGTTGCCATATTCATCGGCGTCACCGATAATTTGCTCGTCCTGTCCCATTGTGCGGGAAGTGTGTCGATGCAATGAAGGATATGAAAGCTGACCTGTACCGTATCGAGTACCAACGGACGAGAATATCCAAGACAAACGGGGCGTGGCAGCTTATATTCTGAATGGCGATTCGACTAGGACTTGTATAGGCGCCAAGTGACAAGCCTGATAAGTGCATGATGAGCCGTCGGGTAAGACTGACTCGCTGTCATTGTCCAATGCCCTATGATTATTGTGGCAGGCTCCAGTGTGCAAATTGATGGGAGAGCAGATAAAGCCAGTCTGATGCATAGCGATTTGCTCTTGGCCGTTGAGGCATGCTTGGGTCAGGTACACGTTCTAGCCCGGGCAGGTCAAGCCATAGGGCTGTGGGACCAAACCAAACTCGATCAATGGACCAATTTTCATTTCTGATCAATTTCGTTCGTCGCTCATACAGCTTTCTCTGCTCTTTTGCCGCCAAAAACGGGTCAGCTGTGCTAGGCTAGACGTTGATGATATGGGCTAGGGTTAAATAACGCCAAGTAAGTTGGCGCGGCTCGCCGCCAGGCGCCCTTATCTGCGAACTTTGTCTGATCAAGTTAACCCGGTTAGTTGCACGACGCTCGAATTTACGAGCAGCAGGCACGAAATCAATAATCTGCCCACCACCACAGTGACCACATAGGCAGCTCGCTGCTCTTCCGAACAATGGCATGGGATCGTCACATATTCTCCATCTCTGGCCCGAGCTATCCGTCATACCGCGTATATTTGGTTGTACAAAAGTTAACATGAGCTATGTCTTTGATGTCCGGCATGTTTCAAATCAGCGGATAGAGTCCATCACTGTCTGGTGTTTCCTTGGGGGGGTATCGGGATGCTAGACACCTGGCGTCGGGCTTCTGCGAGGATAACCAGAGTTGCATTCGGCTCGCTGCCTGCAGTTATCCATCGCCACTCCTGTCAGCGGCGTTTAATAACAGCTACAGGACACGTTGTGGCGCTTGGGATGCTTGTGATGACCGCAACTGCCCACTAGCAACTACTCCCTTCATATCTAGACGTGACAGCGGTCAAAAGTAGTAAATTAGCCTAATACCACGCAGCCATTTGGAGGTCCCTGTCTGTCACTAACATGCGCTCGTTCCATAGTATCCGCTCGGCCATGATCGAAATATAGCCGGACACTATCGTCTTCATTTGAATTCCCACTCCTACCGTCGAACACCCTGTCGGTGTTGTCACGGATCTGACCCGATTGTCATCAACTTTCGGGTAAGGGCCCCACCGGCAACACCGCCAAGAGCTTATTGCCAAGGAGAGATAGCCAGCTCGCGATTCCTCCTAATGACCCGCGCTACCTCACTACTAGCGGTCTTGGACAGTGAAAATAGAGTGAATGTGTAGTTCGATAACAGGTTGCCGCTTGTGTTTGGTGTCCAGTTTCATCTCGCCGATTCGTTGGCCTATGGTATGGCGGACTCAGCGAACTCCATCGCGAATGTCATTTCCCAAACTCTACTAATTACAGCGGGGGTGACTTCAAATGCCGAATTCCGTGAAATGCACTACCCAATCTACGACCCTGACAAACCACAGGCTCATGCTTACGCTCAGATGCAGCGAACAAAGTGGTCTGTCCAGCTTTGATCGGCTCGTTATCTCGTCGTCGTTTATCGCACTCTATCCTACGCACAGATAATCACGCTGCGGAACGCGCCTGCCACAGCCACGACTGTCATTTCTTCCCTGGGCCAATTCGTGCCCGATCGCCCGCGCGGGCCGTACGTCCTCCCGGGGCCGGTCTTGTGTGTTCTTGGACAGGCTGAAACGTCCGATAAGGTATCAGTCCTCTGTTACATCTCTACTGCTCTTTGCCTACTCGTTGGCACTCAACTTATCCGCTACTGACAGATGGGGCAAGATTCTCCCCGGTCTCCGCATACACGTGTAATTACCGAAAAGCCGCCATCACTGGCTGATGACTCTTAGTCGCGTTGGCGCATGACATGCTAACGCCACCGGATCGGACCAATGTTTCCCTCTGCGCCAATTCGACGACGACTAAGTTTGCGACTGGTGCTGCTCGGAGAGGTTTGGGCAGCGAGTCTATTGCCGCACGAGTTAAAGTATCCGTAGAGCTGTGGATTTGCTGAGGTTATCTAAATCGAGAATTGTACACAACAGCAAATCAGCAAGAATAAGTTATGGACGGACTTTGCCTGCGCAATCTACGATAAACAAAGCTAAAATTCTGTCAATTTCATCTTCTCCTCAGCGCATGCTGAAATCTAAACTTCGCGGTATTAGCAACTCCAACTTACAGGAATTGCTGCAGAAGATTGGCATCTAGACTTATGGACAGTTGTCGGATTTCCTCAATATCCTCTTGGCCACCAGGTGGAAATAGATCCTCCATAGTCAGGCCTACATCAACACTGTCACCTTGAAGCACCCTATATCCATTTGCAACCACTGGCTATTTAAGTTATGAGTATCGCCACTCAAAAACGCAGGTCATAATGCGAACTCACAATCCTTGGAGGCTGATTGACGACGCCCGAAATCGGATCTCGTCTATATATCTCTATAAATGCTGAACCCAGCGTTCCAAACCAGTTGAGGCCGCGGTGGCCATAAGGTCCACGCGGCTGACGGTGCCTAGCCTCTACCATAGTGACGCGAAATGGATCAAGGTCATTAGCAACAGAATATTCATTCATGACTTGTCGTCCGGGATAGCTAAATTTTGGAGTTTCATTCAACGAGAAAAGAATCCCAGTGCGGCAGTGGAACTCTTGCATCCAGCGCATGATATCAGCGAATAACTGTGTCTCTGATACACCAACTTCGTCCAAAATCAGGAGTATACAATGAATCTGCATGCGGACGCAACTGTTACCTTTGGACGGCTCGTACTTCCCTCAGATTCGTTATCGCGATCACCTTTGGGCCGGAGCGGTGACAGAGGCATTTATTGAAGTTTGGTGAGCCCATGGCCATGAGAAATTCGTGAGTAGTAATAGTTTCATGGATCATGTTGTGGAGGCTAGCTGCTCACAGTGTTATTTAGCCCCTGATTGAAGACAGGAGGCCCCATCACAATCTCCCGACAACACTTGGCCTTCATGTCAGTGAATTTTTTCAGGACGATGCGTGGCAAGCCCTGGGAATCGAGGATTTCATTTTCCCTTTTAATGGCCGTCGCCACTTGAGGCGGCTTAAGACGGGAATGGTTGGGATGGCAGAAGAGAGGTTTGCGGATTTCACTACGAGGCAACAGTGAACAATCCCCTAATTTAGTGTTGGATGAATCATTACTCGGAGACACACGTGCTTCTTGCTTCTTTATCCTTGCTTTGTTTCTCCGTTCTCCTTGTTGCTTTTTACTGTGTTCTCCTGGCTTAAATCATATATGTAACGTGATCGGCAATAAAGCGGATCAGGCAAGCGAGCGGATAACTAAAACAGACCATTCGTTTTATTTTTCTAAATAGCAATCCCACAGCGAAGATATATAATATCGTAGCAAATAAAAATTATTCCTATCCAGTTTACATGTACGAGAGTTATGCCGAACCTCTTTACAAAGCCCACATCGCCTGGTTTTACTCGTTGCATCTGGAACAGGGGTCCCCTGGTTCTCTTAATGGACCACTTTTTCCTGACGTGGTGGATGCCGTTGACCTTCTGCTCCGGTCAAAGTAGTATTAGAAGTAATAAATGATCTAGGAGCTTCGCGCTTTCTTTTTGGCGTTGTACCGTGCCCTGCAGTTGTGTAACTTCGTCATTTAAAATCACGGCCTGATAGATTGCTAATTCCGTGCCCTTCTCCATCTGACCAACTGCGACATTCGTTGGACTTGGCGGGCTCACCGTGCGACGTCTTAGATATTTTCTAATTTTCTCTGCCTGATGTTGTAATTGGACTATAGTGTTCGGCGTCTCAGGCACCCATAGCTCTTGAGATGCTTGTGGCTGACTACTCTGCAGACTAGGTGTATGAGGAGTAAGTGACAGGTGACTTAATACCTGGCTTGGGTCATATGGAGCTAGCCCGGTAGCTCTGAATCCACTCTGAATATTTGAAGAAGATAATGCTACTTGTCTTGCGATTTGATTTAGACCAAGGCAGTCTAACTCATCCACGTAATCTGTGCACGCCCCTGTTCTCTCCTCGACTTGGCGGCCCTACGATTGCTTAAGCGGCGCAAAACAACCCCCATCGAGCGGTTGAAGTAGATGTGATGAATGAGCTGGTATACATAAGGAAATAATTAAATTTCTGTACAATACTGATCGAATTCCGCGGTAATATGGCTTCCGTGCCCGTCCAAAATGAGTAGTCGGTATCTTCCCTTGTACGATTCCGAGTATGCTTATCAAAGACTTCTTGAAGCCATTGCAGACTAATCTCATTCGTAATCCAACCGTTCTGGCTCGTGTGGAACATCGCTAAACCAAGGTGTTTGCAAGCAAGAACTTGCCTTGAACGATAATCATAGGCGGTAGAGCCCCTCCAGAAGAATTCACCGCTTCGACTATGGTGACCCATTCACGATTTCCTGGGTGTTTAAGACATGGTTTCCCTTCTCGTTCGGCATATGTGACAACCTTTGCGGTTCCGATAACATCCATTTGGAACCCTGTTTCGTCAAAGTTATAGATATCGTTATCAGTAATCCCATAGGTCTGAATGGTAGCCTGCACAAGATCGAACCATTTTGTAATAATCTCGGGATCCTCGCTTTTTGCGCCTTGACGGTCAGATCTTCGAGAGTATTTTGACTTCAACTCAGTTTGCCTACTGATAAAAGTCCGTACCCATTTCTCACCGACTTTGATCTCGGGAAGTTGATTCGGCACGCCTGGTGGCCACTAGTTGCATTGCCTAAAATTATCAATGTCAAAATAAAATTGAGTCAGAACACTTTGAATTGGACGAAGGCGGGTCGACGTCACTACCCGAATGGCTGTGGGTTAGGGCATTGACTCGGATTTTCCTCGTTAGGCCCATCCGACCCCGCCTCGGAACTCGCAACGGGCAGCCGTGTTTGTAGATTCGGGCCGTCTCCGTCGTGAGCATCGGATTTCTCGCCGGGGTGTCCACTGAATTACTTATTATTCATTCATTTCCCGCTGTTTTCTGCTCTGTGTTCTTTCCTGATTTGATACGCTCGTTCAAAAATGGCTCCTTCCGCAACTGACAGTAGAAGCTCGCCTTGTTACAGGATCGTCATTGGGTCCGACGACGCCGGGGATAGTTACCGAGAGGCACTCAAGGCCGACTTACTCAAAAGTCCACTCGTTTCTGATGTCATCGAGGTCTCTAACACCAACAAGTCCTACGGGTCCGTCGCGATTGAGGCCGCAGAGCTCATCACACGCGGCCACGCCGACCGTGGCATTCTCATCTGCGGGACCGGTCTGGGTGTCGCCATCTCTGCAAACAAAGTTCCCGGCATCCGTGCCGTCACTGCGCATGACAGCTTTTCGGTCGAGCGAAGCATTTTGAGCAATAATTGTCAGATTTTGTGTATGGGACAAAGAGTCATCGGTGTCGAGCTCATGAGGCGGCTGGCGAAGGAGTGGTTGACATACAAGTTCGACACCACCAGCTCCAGTGCTGCTAAGGTGAAAGTCATTGAGGACTACGAGAAAAGCCATGCTATTACTGTTTAAGAAGTGGGAGTTGTTTGTATGTCATTTTGAATATGGTTTTCCTTGGTTGTGCCAGTGCAAAGCATCTAATATGATAATTTCACGTTTATTCATTCCGTGACTAGTTCCTGTTCACATCCGCGTGAGGTTTAATCAGCTTCATTACGATTATTTTCCATCGTTTAGACCGCTTGTTGAAAGGTACCGTGACAAATATCTCAAATATAAGCTGCAAGTTGTCCTAAACGCAGACGACTGTTATATTATTATGCCAGTAAACTAAACGCAGATGACTATTATATTATTATGCCAGTAAACAATGCAATGATATCTTCTTCATTACGCCATTCCCTCCAGCAACCCCTTCACCATCTCAAACACAGCCCAAGCGCCAGGATCAGGTGGAATGCCTGCCGACTGACCGCCAGCAATAGTAACATACGTAGCACGGCCAAACCGTGGGATCATGCCCCATGTGCTCTGGGCGCCCTTTTGCGCCGCCTCAACCGCCCTCTCCAAACTCTTCTCGCTGTACAAAGTCTCGCAAAACGGGATCAGCACATCCATAACCGTGCGATCACCGATCCGAGCACCGGTGTGTGACTTCAGACAATCAAGAGCCTCCTTGGCACAATCACCCCAGACAGACTCGGTTAATTTGTCGACGGTATTTGTGCGCCTGACTACAGCCGTCACGAGAGCGGCAATCAGAATACCAAAGATCGCACCGAGTGTACCACCCATGTCGTCAACCGACTTGCTCACCACATCTAACGCTTTCAAGACCGATCCCGATCCCTTTAAATCATTGTCCAAGCCCTTGATGATACTCAGCGAGACACTCCTCACGCCGTCGCCGCAGTCACCGTCACCCATCAGCATATCCCACTTAGTAAGATTCGGCTCAGAAGCAATCGCACGCTCGCAGCCAGTCCGAATCATCCTATCAAGCTTGGCAGGATCGACTATGAAATCACGCTCACAAGCGTAATTTGTCTCAGAAAGGCCGTTGGCTTGAGTTTTCCCACGCGTGACCTTCACACCGGTTCCGTACGGATGTGGCCAGTGCGGAGCGGTGGTGGGAGCGTCGAGATAATCCATGACGGTGGTAATATCGACAGAAAGATGAGACGCAACTTTAGTCATATTGCAAAGAGTGACGGAGAAACCCGGTGCGTTCAGCGATGATTCGAATATTCCCGAGAATACTCGAGAAGGTGTGATATTCCATTCTTTCTCTGCGGTTTAGTTAGTAAAAATTCGGCATAAATACTATAACAACTAGATTCCGCACCAAGTGCCACCATTGTCTGATACGTAACCGCACTCGTCTCCAGCGTAGACAACCCACCAAAATTGTTGATCAACAATACAACTTCGTCGCCTTCGTCAAATTTAACGTACGCGCGCTCTTCATCTGTCGGGTCGACCAGGTACTTGAGCATCTCGGTAAGCAAATCTTGAATGTTCGGGATGGGAGACAGCTTTCGGAGACCAGGCTCGTTGTGAATGCCCATACCGAGAACGCAAACGTCGTCCGGTAGCGTCTCATGATTCTGACGACCGGGAACATGGCAATGATCGAGTGAGGTACCCACAGTGACCATGTTCGCATTGACTGTCGAGCCGATCGCGACACATTGATCAAACGAAGCCCCAGACCCTGCGGCAGTTCCAAGTACTTTGAGGACTATTAACGGTTAGCTCATTGAAACAAATCTCGTAGGAACCAACGTACCGATAACATTCCCCGCAAGACCTCTTCTGCCGACCATACCTGTCCTCTTCCGACCCAACGCAACATCGTCCGTCGCTGCTAAAACTGCAAACGGAACGTTCTTCGAAGCGAACTTAGCATTTGCTTTCTCACAGGCAAGGCCAAAGTGCAGCTTGTCACCAGTATAGTTCGTGATGACGAGGATCACGCCCTTGTCGGACGGTACAGAGTCGATACCAGCCAAGACCTGCTTCGCGCTCGGAGATCCAAAAATCGGGCCGTTTACTGCTGCTGCCAGAAGATTGTCGCCGACCAGACCAGACCAGGCAGGCTCGTGGCCACTGCCCCCGCCGGAGATGATGGACACATTCGTCGACTTGTGAGACGGATTGTACACAACTCCTTCGTCCTCGATGAGACCGAGCGAGGGGTTCGAGGCGACAAGAGCCTTGAGATGTTGCGCGACTAGACTGGGAGCGTCTGCGAAGAAATGCTTTGTCGACATGGGGATGTAAACAATCGATCACTAATAACCCGATAGAGTAGCATTGAATGACAAAACCTCGGGGTAGTAGCTGATATATGAGGCATCATTGCTGTTGTGAGACTCGATTGCTGTCGCATGGCAGTCGTGGAGAACGAACAAGTGTGACAAGCATGGATTGGTACAAATTGTTGCGGACTTGCCTGATGCGGAGAGCCCGCCCACGAAGTGACGTAGATCCCGGGGTAAATGTATCGGGCGCTTTCCGCCCACGTTCGGCACCTGCTCCGCGCATACCCCTCGTCGAAGTCCTTCGGCAGAGAATCGTAGTTTATTCCGCAAGCTAGAGTTTATATTTCTAAATGCAGAAAACTTAGCGTGCCTGTGCACATTATCTCCGTTCACTAAAATCGAAGTGCTTGGACTACATGCCATTAGCAGCACCTTTAACCTAGGTGCTTAGTGTTAGTGTTTGAATCCCATTTTGAGGGTCCGAATGGCGTGATTCCGCCGCCGTGGTGAAGTTCCTGGAGTGATGCTGTGATTACTACGATGACCATGGGAAGCCCAAAGCTATTGGCCGAACGATATTCCGCTGTCTACATTACAGGTGAAGTCTCATTTGAGACAGAGAACGTGAATGACAATGGTCGTGCTGAAGCTAAGACGGAGTTATGCATGGTTTACTACATATTCTGAAGGGCTGTTTGTTTCACAGTCAAAGGATCAAATATCAACCACTCCGAGTATCAGATGAGAACTACAGCGCAAGCATGCGTTTGCGGAATGGCATGGCGAAATTGCAGGCAACGGGCTAGAGAGACCAGTCTGCATTTTCTCCATCAAATCATCCAGGATATCTCCTTGCGCGACCCTGGAATATGGATTCCTTGCTACTAATTCCAAACTTCGACGGTTCCCAGGCAGTCAACATTATGAGAGGAAGGCGACCGTAGCGAACAGTTGACGTTATCGCAGGCTTCGTGCATTCTCTGGGTCAAGGTTTGGCATCGAATTCGAATTCAATCAGGGATACCATCTACCCTTATAAAGGTTCAGTGGTAAGTCAGCCCCGGAACCACGTCTTGGATGTTATAGTTCCGTCTGCGATTTCCGTCCGCACCGGGTTACGCAATTCTTAAGCAGTTTTCCCGGAAGTCTTGATTTCACCAGTGGCGATAAACGGCATCTGCTATCCTCGCCGTCAGAGCAGACCTCGACACGTCGGGGTACACGGCGAGGGCGGCTATCTTAACATTTTGTCTTCGCATCTGAATATAATAGCCTGCAGGTCTAAGCGCTGATTGACCAAGTGAGAGACAAATTGCGTCGTACGACCGGGAGAGTGATGCGACCCCGAGTAGGAATGTCTTAGTTACATAATGTGTGCAGACGGAATTCCAATTACAGTTGATTGAATGACTGCCAACTACATAAATCTAAGCTTAAGGTACACTAGACATTTTCTCCTTGGTCGGCTCATCTAGCGCCTCAACAGACTCCCTTTCGACAACCAGGGCTCTAAAGTCGTTGACCTTCTTGAAGCGCTTTCCAGACCGCAAATCCCGCCTCTCCAAAAAGAATATCAATATGACAAGCAAAACATGTAAAATTGAAGTAATAAGCGAAAACGTGAAGCCTCTCATAAATCGAGGCGCGTGAGGGACTGGAAATGTAAAGATTGGAACCCACGCTAAGAAAACTTGTCCGATACAGTTCATCGAGGCAGTGATTAGCGAGCGTGCTTCAGGATCTTCCTTGACAACGTCAGATGCCCAAGACATCTGAAAAGGGTTCATCGAACTCGCTATGCCGGCTACGAAAAAGGCAAATAATCTGCCACCCTCGGAAACATTCCATCCCAGCAATATGCCAGCGGCCACTGTGGTCAGGACAGTTGCAACCAAACATGGCGTGAATCTGTCGCCAGTTTTGTCAGAATAGTAACATCCGAGCACCGTCGTGACAATAGTAACCGCCTTGCTGACCGTCGGATAGTTGTTAATCTGAGGAACTGTGTATTTGACCGAATCCGTGTTCTTG
The DNA here is from genome assembly GCA_030568275.1 of Lipomyces orientalis. NCBI lineage: Eukaryota > Fungi > Ascomycota > Lipomycetes > Lipomycetales > Lipomycetaceae > Lipomyces > Lipomyces orientalis. The sequence continues at coordinate 12,314 of JAJLTP010000053.1, read as the reverse complement.
AGGTATAGCGAGAACGGGGTGCCAGAGAAATATTGATTCTGATCAAACAAGCACCATGCAAAAACAAAACAATACCATGGCCAGTCTTTGAGCACGCGAAGAAGCTCCTTCCATTTAATCTTCTTTTCAATCTTGCGGATGCCTTCCTCTTCCAATCGCTTGTTGGCGAGGTCAATTTCCGCTTGAGAGAGCCACCACGTCGGCTTCGTGTTGTTCGGCGAGTTCGGGAAGAACACATACCCAATGAGTGCACATGGCACGGTAATGCAGAAGCACACTATAAAAAGCCATCGCCATCCTGCCATTCCGTGACGGCCCGCAAGACGTGTATATGTCGCCGTCTGGAGATATCCTGAAAACATAGACCCCAAAGGGCCCGAGATGTTGAACAATGCGACGCGAACACCCATTTCTTCGCGTAGATACCACGAGCCAATCACGTAGATTAATCCGGTAAATGCAACCGTCTCACACGCACCAAGAAAGAACCGACAGACGTACAAATCGCGAAGACTATGTGCCCAGGCGCATCCGAATGTGCATACACCCCAGAGGATTTCCATTGTCGGTAGCACGCGTTGGATCGGCAGCCGTGTCAGGAGGAAACTACCGGGAATCATGAACGTCAAGTACGATGAGTAGTAGACAGCCGTAAGATAATTCAAGTCATTTCCGCCAAGGTGGAGATCTTCTTTCATGCCACTACATTCATTAGCTTTCCTTAGCACCAAGACACGATGCCATACATACGAGACATAAGCGTTGGTCAAGGAGCTATTATCAAGAGTCTTGCTGAATGAAGACAAACAGCCAAATACCAAGATAGCACAATCAAGCTTGAACAGCAATTTTTTCTCCTGCGCCGTCGTACCAGGGCGGTACCATTGCACGCCTTCCTTCAGTCTCTGCCATTTTGTTTTGGCTTGGCCATCGAAGGAAGGCGTTGTAGTCTCCTGCACGAAACTATCCGTTCCCATGATGCAACTATATATATTTATATTTGTTGATCGGCATATAAATCAATGAGTAACAGAAATCAGTAAGTGCTCCTGTCAGGTATTATATCACAGTCACCGAGTCAGATATGTGTGGCACCATCACTTATCTATGTCATTCCTTTCCTGATAGGCACTAAAGTCCGCTGATTCAGGGATCGCGTAGTAGGACTACATGAATTTCTTGAGCGATAAGACACTTGCCGAATGCCAAGCAATGCTCCAATCGCTCGTCAGCGCGTGCCATTTTGGGGCAACCCCTGAGTGAAACGACAAGGCACCGTAAAACTACTCGAACTGCATCGTCACAAACTATATGTCGGGATTTGCTTAGAGCCCCTGAGGATCCCGTATATCAGGTAATATGGAATTCTTCCCTCTGCCCAGCAAGAAGGACGTATGCGAATCTAGAGTTGTTGCTGCTTAGCGGCCTTGCCGTACGACCTTGGCGAACTTTATCAAACCCTAACCCCCCGAGTTTGTCCCATTGTTCGGTAAATGCCACATTGGAAAAGTCTGATCTAACTTGTATCGGTAATTCCGAAGAACCATTTAGTTATTACAACTTCGAGCGTTAGGCTGAACTAAACCTGCCCTCTGCTATTCCACTGGCAGTGGATGCACTGTGCGATGAGATTCGCAGTGAAGTGTTATCTGCGTCAAATTGTTAGGGTGGTGGATACAGTGCTCAAGACAACCAATACATTGCAATTTGGCGGTTTCGGTATCTATTCATAGTGAAGTGCTCATATGGAATAGAGGGCTCTCAAGATCCGGTCCCGGCCTAATGACATATCCGGATTGCAAAATTTACCCAGACTGGACCGCTTTGTTTGGATTGTCGCCTTGGACCGGATTACGGCGCTCGACTGTGAACCGGACCGGTTGGTATTCACAACATTCAAAAAACGTATTGTAATAAAAGGAAAATGAAACGAAACATGAAAGTACACATTTTGGCGTCACAAGATGTCATAATTTAATGGTTAGGGTTCCGCGCAGTTGGGTTAACCCTATCCCATATCTTTCGGACCAGCCAACACGCGGAGAAGTGGTCTCGGTGCTTTGATCGACAGGAGCATAGTTGGAGTGGACCAGGAAAGAGGTGCGTGAGGATTTTCTACTTTTCCGGGGGGTGTAGTTCAGTGACAGGTCTAATCGGTCCTCGACGGTTCCAATATATACAGCGAAGCTCGTTTTGCGTTATCGCTCGACGTAGGGCGTGTTCCGGATACATGCATTGGTTTCTGAATATTATTCGCGCCTTTTTTGTGTTGGCAAATAACAATTAACGAATATTATTCGCTGACCATCGATGGAACCAATAATATTTTATGGGGTTCACATAGACTAGTCATATTTAACACGGTCCAAGCTGATTGGCAGAGCTTGCTAGGAACCTTATCCTACGCATTACGGCGTGTAACAAATACTCCGATTCTTATCCATCTTATCGAAACCTTTGGACTTGCGTCAGTGCGAGGATGCAAATAGCGATAGCATCAACCCCGTCTGGTCTGTGCGATCTGTTAACTGACGAGTCGACAAGCGTGATGGTCGATCCCATGGCGCCGACCCGGATGCGGACGTGCAATCAGATAAGGCCATGCATTTACTCGCTTTTCCTGGATCATGTAGTTATACTAAATTTGATGTTTGGCAATCGCATATAAATTAGTCTTAAGAACGATGAATCTTCGGCGCTGAAATTGATGGACACGTTAAGATTGCGAAAATCGGACTGTTTTCAGCTTGCAGATTTGACAGGAGATAAGAGATGTGGCCACACTGCAAAAGAGCGCGGAGCCTGTCGTTGTGGGTGGTAGAGCCAGACTAATTAAGTTCAAGCTCGCCGGCAATGCGTGAATCAAATCGCGCAGTGGGCGCAGTTAAGATTCGGGATCCTCTTATCTTTTGGTCTGTGGTGCCGATAAGGGAGGGGTAAGGGATTATCAGAAACGAAGTAGCCTCAATGAATACGCAGCAATGACTCTCTCGCGCGCTAGGTCCGACCCGATCTCACAACCAATATTAGTTACTATCTAATCACATGACTCGCAGCAGGGAGACAAGTTAAATGATTAGTGTGACTCAGTGGCTGACTCGGCGCGTTTTAGCGACAGAATATTTTGAACGCAGCACGTCCAGGTTAAGCCACAGAGAACGGATCCTATCTGATTCACCACTTCGTCTTCAGGGAGTTGTGCACATGTCACTGGGAATTTCGGCGGTGTGCGGCGATCGCATCGCATCTACGGATCGTTCTCGGACTCAATGAGGGAAATTCTGGGGACTGAACAGAGTCCGCCGATTCCACTCCGTTCCAACCTCGGAATTCTGGTGCCGGTAATACGGCTGCAATATTGTCCTGAAGACGGAGTAATCCTCATGGTGTACATTTAACTCTTGTTTCACGGAGAAATCATGCATCGAAAAATATTCGGCACGATGGAGTTGCCAAGAGGAGAGTAGAAAAGTTCATGATGATTCACTGATTCAATGCCTCCCGGCCGAATAGCATGTGTCGTGACTCCAAATACATGTGTGCCGCCTGCATGTGTCAGGTACAAGTTAGGTTGTGAATCATAAGCCCATCCCTGGGCATAGTCTGACATGACGCCACCGGAGCGGTGAAATTTCACTATCGAAAAGAAAGATATGTTCTAGCAATAGATATTCCCATTATGTGACAATTCACGTGTCTAAATCCCATGCTGAATCTATCTTATGTATCTGTCGATAGCGGAATTGTCGGATAAGCGGCTCGAGCGCATCGAAAACTCTAAATATTGGGCCAAATTTGATGTCCCTAATTGAAGGCGGCGACACTGTATACCGCTGGTCGAGTGATTATCGATGATTATGAATCATTATGCCAGCCAAATGTGACGTGAAGTGTTGGCTAGCCAGATATATGCATTTTCGTATTGTAATCGTGTGATTACGAAGATAAGGCTACGGGCGGATATGCGCGTTTTGGAAATATGCCTCACACTCCGAAAATTGTGATTGAGGAGAAGTGACAGATGCACCGTGCGGATCGGCGACCGTGTGCACACGCCGGTAGCCGAAAGTCCCAATCGCCCTAGACGAAGTGTTTGTGTCGTGATAATGCGGTCCTTGGATACCTTGAGTCAGCGCAAGGGACATGTGAAGCTTATCGCAGTTCCTTAACTAGCAACTATCGACTGTCAAGTCGAATAGTAATAACTCCGTGCATAATTAGCTTCACCAATGAGAGGCGAAGCGCATATGCGATACGACTTGCTCAACTGGGCTGGCGTTAGTTGGATTGGCGACGGTGGCCGACGCCGGCCTGAAACTTAAAGCGGGCGATAGCCAGCCACGATAACAGATAGCGCAGCATTGACTCAGCGTCCGACCATGTCGCCCAGCCGATCAAACTTCCGCGGCACTTGCTCAGGTTTCGCGGGGTACGAGTTTGTGAACTCAGCACAGCACTGCAAAAACGCTATTGTGCAACCAGAAGTTAATATCATATTGAAGGCCCAATAAAGGCAAAATATGCGGCCAGCTAGGTACGTTATAGAGAGGCAGCTAACGAGCATTGTTTCCTAACCGCCAATGAGACAGCCAAGAGATTGTGCAGAAGAAAGTACACTTTCTACGGGTACCTTTCTAAAAGACAACGCCGACTGACAAACAGGAGATCCGGGCGCGATGATTTAGCTGGCGATTACTGGTCTTTGCGTTTTCTACCAGGCGCCCGCGCCAGTGTCCCTGTTATCGCATGGATCACTGATGACTATCGGACTAAAGCTCCGTTCCTCGTGCACCGATACAGCCAAGAGCTTTTACCATCCCACTACAGCCGGCTCCGGTCACCAAGAACAAGCCTTGATGAGTCCGGGCGCAGGGACTGCGCAATGAGGTTCGGTGCTTCTTTGCTCCGAGGAGAACTGAAGAGCTATCGACCACACACCTGCAAAATTAATAAGAAAAACAAACTGAGCCACAAAAGCCAATGCCGGCATATATGAATAAACACATTGTCGTAGATGATTCGCGAAATTACCATCTGCTCTTGTGCCACACCTACATACCCGCTAGGCGACCAGACGGTAATGCTCAGTAGTCAGAGATGTAGTGAAGACCTGGGGAGTCGAAGATAGGACTGACCCGAAATAGCTCAATTAATTGGTCTATTCGCTAGCACAGACAGGTTTCTTTGAGAGTAAGAAAAGGTAGTCTAAGTGAGTGTACGAATTCAAGACTTCAGAATAGTCAAGGTTGACACAGGTCTCTTAACCAACCTGTTCCATTGCCTCAGTCACCAGCTCTTAACACTACTTTATTTATGTACCAGGCTACTAGCGGTGCACCATCCGTGAATCTCTACTATCTAGATATTTTGATTTGGACATATATCAAACCACTAGTACTTTGGAAGACTACTTCAAACTCTCAGAACCCTAACATTCGTCCCAAGTAATCCCATAAAAATTTAAGGAACAGGACTAATTGCATCTAATAGAACAATCTCCCATTCAAAGTGAAGTACTGAACAATAACATTATGACGAGATTCAGGAGCGAAATTTGTATGCAATATAAAGTCCCGCAAGACAATATTCAGAATCTAATCCCCAGTTGTCGTTGCAATCTCCATGTTCTCCAATTGCTGGGCGAACCAGAATAGAACTTCGATGTCTGCTTGAAATTCAATCTATAAGGAAAAAGCCGATTCCAAGTTGCAGATAGGAATGGTTGGAATGCAGAAGCCCGTAAATCTGCTTTAATTTCTATGAGACTATTAGTTCGGTAGAATGGACGTTCTACATACGATCCCCATTTACAAGTTGGTTAGTGAGCAGTTGTAAAGAGCGTATCGCAGTATTTGGACATCTCTTCCATCGTTGGCTAGGCCCTATACAAGTGCTGATATGTGATTGTTATTCGACTGCGTTGATCAAACCAATATATCAGCGCTGTAGAAGTGACTTCGATACTACAGTAAAAAGTCCTACGAAACTCCAGCTAGTCCCAGAGAGAAATGGTGGGAGGATGCCCAGGGATAGGTTTATTGCATGTGTTCCATTGGCCGTTGCGCAGATTAAGTTGCGAACCGGGCTCAGTGTACATGCACTTCGCCCCACACTGCTCAGAGCATCAAGAGATGTGCAATAATAATATGCCGAGCATTCTCTCTCTACTCCTGCTCGACTTAATAGTTGCTGGGTACGGAGGTGCATCTTACTTAGTTGAGACGAAACATGTATTAGCCTAGCAGCACAGCGGTCTGCTTCGCGACTGTCCCCGACCCACATACTTTAAAAACTGAAACGATGTGGACGCTGCACAAGATTGAATATATCATTGGCTCCGGTGTACAAAATGATTAAGCAAGCATTCATCTTCTATCGGAGTTAATTGAATCCATTGTACGAGGCGAATCCCTCGACAATCTCGGTCACCACCCGCATAACTTCTCTCCCCCTCGATCCTGGCATTGTAAGGCACATTGCTGTTATCGGGCGACAGCCTAACAGGCTAACACCTTAGCTAGTGACAAGATGATTGGCGATAATTAAATCTTATATTACTTACAACCCATTGAAGTGGATCTGAATCATACTAGACTTGAACACATAAATTATATATCGGATAGACTGCAATTATCAGTCTTATACACTGATTGCTTGATGCTGACGACATAGATTAAGCGTGAGATATTCATGCCATAGGATATGCCGGATAACTCAGAGCCTCGCATGACAGCTGCACCGCACGGATGGGCGCGAGGACACTCGCAGCGGCAGCTGAGCCAGTCTGAAACAAACCGCGCAAGTTGAAGCGTTATCAGTCTATCAGTGACGCCTCAGCCACTGATTCCAAATGCATTGTGGCGGTGAAGCATCAAGATACCTTATTGACACTTGGCTTACAGTACCTAAACTGTGGCTGCTTGAACCCACGTTCAACCCACAGTTTCTAGATTGTAGGTACCATCGACCCCTGGGAGAATTCCTCGGTGGCTCTCCCTATCGCACACTTATCGGCCGAATTTCCTTGGCTCCTGTAGGCTATGTGTGACGACGGAACCACTTATCCAAAAAAGCCTAATTTGCTTGTTGCGAACTCTAATTCTGTAAATCTGGAGATTCATTGGACCTTTAGCAAAATATTCCCGTTTGAGACTAGCGAATTCTGGTCTTGGCCAAGGATTAGCGAAAATGTTCTAAAACTACAGTAACTAATTTGCTCTTGAGGTGGCATTGCCAGTAGATGATTCATCGGCGTCGGTGCAGTGCTTAACCTGCGCACCAACTTCCCGCGTCAGGTGTTATCGACTAGAACCGAGTCAAATGCGAGTACCTCTTCTAGGCTACTGCACGGCCACCGCAGTCGAGCCCCAGGGTGGCCCGGCCCGACAAGCTTCTTGCTCAGTGCACCGTCCAACCCGTGTCTGGCCTGGTTCGCTTCGTACGTGGTGCCCAATGACCTCCACGATAAGAGCTTTGGGTTTGGTCGAGCGCGGTACTCGGCTAGACTCTAAGTCTAGTGCCTGCCAGCAAGACTTATTTCGCTCGTCGTGTGTGGTTCGTGCGGTTAGTTTGCGCCGGCTCTCGATCCGGCTATCGGAATCGCTGTGTTTCGTCGTCGCTCCAAGTCGCAATTTGACTGACTGAGTCTGCATATAAGCCTGCCAATCCCCAACTGCATTTGCCAAGCCCTTGCCTAAGCCTTCGATACTATTACTCCCCGCGCTGTTGTTGTTGTAGTTGGATTCAACTAGGCAGAAAGTCACTACTGAATCAGTCAAAATGGGTTTCGATTACTTCATGAATCCGTTTGCGGAGTGGATTGGCTGGTTTCCCAAACACTATTCACGGGAGGAGCGTGTGCTTGTCCACAAGCTGGACCTTCTTATCCTGGTTTTTGCTTGTCTGTCCACCTGGGCCAACAACTTGGACGTCAATGCTATCTGTATGTTTTTGTCACTTGACCTCAAAAATTACAGCTTTAACATCAATAGACAATGCATACGAGTCTGGTATGTTGGAAGACCTTGAACTCTATGGTAACCGGCTGAGCTACCTCAATGCCGTCTGTAAGTATATATTTCTGATTGCTAATATGTATCGCCGCTGACATGGCTCAAGATTGGGCTGCTACCATTGCGTTACAGGTTCCTTCCAACGCCCTACTTACCGTGGTTCCGGCTGAGTATTTCATTCCAGCTTGCGAGCTTATGTGGGGCATGTTCACTCTTGGCACTGCGTTTGTTAAGAACTACAATCAGCTCATGGTCATGCGTTTCTTTGTCGGTGTAACCTCTACCCCCTGCTGGATTGGAAATGTTCATATTATCAACAGTTGGTACCGTAAACAGGAGCTCGGCAAACGCAACGCCATTTACTACAACACCTATCCGCTTGGCTCTATGTTCACAGGCTACTTGCAGAACGCGTGTCTTACTCTCGACGGTGTTGGAGGCCTTCAAGGCTGGCGTTGGTTGTTCATCATTTGCACGGTCATCACCCTCCCTATTTCTATCGTTGGCATGATTTTCTACCCTAACGTTCCCGACAACTGCAAATCTCGGTGGCTTACAGATGCAGAAAAGGAGCTCGCACGGAAACGTCTGCTCGAGGAGGGTTTCGCTCCTTCCCAGGGTATCAATTGGAAGATCCTAAAGCGTGTCGCGACAGCCTGGCCAACATGGGTTTTCTTCATCTTGGCCAACCTATACTGGCAGACTCCTTACCCTTCTACGACTCCTTACCTCTTGTGGCTTGGTGACAAGTACCCCGATAACACCAATTTGATTAACAACTTGTCAACTGTCTCTTATGCTATATCCATTGTCTCTGCTATGTTCTTCGCTTTCTACTCTGACTGGCGTGGCAACCGCTGGGATTCTCTCCTTATGGCCGGCGTCGTCGTATTGGTGTGTAACTCTTTGCTTCTCGCTTGGAATGTCCCAGACGGTGCAAAGTTCTTCGCCTTCATTGCCCTTGGTTTCTGCAACGGTCCCATTAACCTCGTCATTGCCTGGATTGCAGAGTGTCTTGCATATGATCTAGAAGTCCGCTCGATCTCTCTGGCGGTTGTCAACATGGGCTACTGTATTTGTGCCTTAGTAATCCCTTTGACCGCTTTTCAGACTATAGATCAACCTCGTTTCTTTGGTGGTTACATCTGGTCCGTTTCAATCTCTGTCCTGGAACTGCTCATGATTCCAGTCCCGATCTATCTCGAGCACAGAGACCGGCGTCTAGGTATTCACCAGGCCGAAACCGATTTGGTCATTGCTTCCGCTGCTGGTTTGGATGAGGTCTCAAAGGAGGTTGCCGGTGGTGACGAGTCATTCTCCAGTCAAGAGAAGAAGATGGACACCGATGTCAAGATCAGTGATTTGTCATGATTTTAATTTTGCACTTGCTTGTCTATAGTAACCAATTACATTGTAGAAGTGCGTTGGTATTTGGCACTGTTATGTTTGTTATGTTGGTGTTTCTGCTGGTTGGTTTGTACAGAACTACAGAATATATAAGTTACGATTTATTCAAATGTTAAACAGAATATCTATTTTTTATTCGAATGTTAATAATGGTGTTGGGCCCCACCGTCCCCCACACCTCTCTTGAGCACCATCACGTGATCGAGGTGATGAGGGTTATGTTCAGTTAGAGTTTGTGAAAAGGCTGTTGTGCTACAAAAAACGACGGAGAGTCACAGCTTCTTCAACGCCAAGTCTGTGCAATTGTACTGCCCAGACACCGCCAAGTGTAGTCGTACTCTTGTATACTATTTGGCGCTCAAAAAGCTCCATGGCAGTCGAAGATAGCACGGGGTCGGTTCTGTGTGGTTCAGTACCTTGGTAAAGTTGCATGCTTCTCTGTGGGTTCCGTTAGATCTTTCGCCTGCGCTGGCCGGGCTCGCGAGTCGGCTATCAGAGTTGCAATTTTGCTCGCTGCACAGTCGGTCGCCGTTTGACCCACTCAGTTCAACCATATAAGATGGCTAGACATCTCCTGGGTGTAATGCCCTACTGCTTTTCCGGTCCCAGTAGTCATCGTCGCAGTCAAGCCGACTTACAGTCAATACAGCTGCAGCCAAAATGGGTTTCGATTACTTCATGAATCCGTTTGCCGAGTGGATTGGCTGGTTTCCCAAGCACTATTCGCGCGAGGAGCGTGTTCTAGTCCACAAGCTTGATTTTCTTATCCTGGTCTTCGCCTGTCTGTCTACGTGGGCCAACAACCTGGATGTCTACGCCATCTGTATGTTTGCCGCCCTCGTTCGATTGCATTTTACGATTTAACATCAGTAGACAATGCGTACGTGTCGGGAATGTCGGATGACCTCAACCTGTATGGTAACCGGTTGGTCTACCTTAACGCTGTTTGTATGGATACTCGGGTTGCTAATGCATGACACTGCTAACGTGGTTCAAGATTGGGTCGGCACTATCGTGTTTCAAATCCCTTCCAATTTGGTTATTACGATAGTACCCGCCGAGTACTTCATTCCTGCCTGCGAGATTATGTGGGGCATGTTCACTCTTGGTACCGCGTTCGTTAAGAACTACGAACAGCTCCTTGTCATGCGCTTCTTCGTCGGTGTCACCTCCACCCCCTGCTGGATTGGAAACGCACATATTATCAATACCTGGTACCGCCGGCAAGAGCTCGGCAAGCGCAACGCCATCTACTACAACACCTACCCGCTTGGCTCTATGTTCACGGGCTACCTTCAGAATGCGTGTCTTACTCTCGACGGCGTCGGCGGTCTTCAAGGCTGGCGTTGGTTGTTCATCATTTGCACAATCATCACTATCCCCATCTCATTCGTCGGCATGATATTCTACCCCAATGTTCCCGACAAATGCAAGTCTCGCTGGCTCACTCCGGCCGAAAAGGAGCTTGCACGGAAACGTCTACTCGATGAGGGCTTTGCTCCTTCCCGAGGTATCACCAGGAGTACCTTGAAGCGAGTCTTCACAGCATGGCCAACTTGGGTCTTCTTCTTCTTAGCCAATATGTTCTGGCAAACTCCCTATCCGTCTACGACTCCCTACCTCTTGTGGCTTGCTGACAAGTACCCCGGGGAAGAGAACTATAACTTTATTAACAACTTGTCCACCGTCTCTTATGCCATCTCTATCATGTCAGCCATGTTCTTCGCTTTCTACTCTGACTGGCGTGGAAATCGCTGGGATTCACTCTTGATGGCTGGCGTGGTCGTCGTAGTGTGCAATGCCATGCTGTTGGCTTGGAATATTCCATCCGGAGCGAAGTACTTCGCCTTCATAGCCCTCGGTTTCTGCAACGGTCCCATTAATCTTATTATTGCCTGGTTTGCGGAGTCCCTGTCATACGATCTCGAAGTCCGTGCTGTCTCTCTTGCATTCCTCAACATGGGTTACTGCATTATTCAGCTTGTCACGCCTCTGACTGCCTGGCAGACTGTAGACGCGCCACGTTTCTACGCCGGTTACATTTGGGTAGTGTGCCTCTCCGTCGCCCAGGTCCTCATGATTCCGCTCCCGATCTATCTTGAGCGCAGAGACAAACGTCTTGGCCTTCACCAAGCCGAAACTGACTTGATCGTCGCCTCCGCCGCCGGTTTGGACGAGGTCTCGAAGGATGTTGCCGGTGGCGATGAGTCATTCTCCAGTCGTGAGAAGAAGATGGAGAGCGATGTCAAGGTTAGTGCCTTGTCATGATTTTTGGTGTTGTCCAAATAGTTTGTTTAGTTATATTTCATGTTTGGTATTTAATATAGTTATGAAATTATCACGGGTTTTATCGGGTTATATGTGGCTGTCTATGTTGAAGTACAGGTTATGTCTACTATGATTTACCCTATAGAAAAAACTTTGTGACCTCACTCTCACATCTAATGACAGCGAGACCAGTTGTGGGTTGTTTGTCAAAGACACTTGCATATGTCCAACATACTGACCGAGCAAGTCGCCAGGGGACAGCGACTCTGCAAATCCTACACTGCGAGTCTCCATAATATCCTGACTACGATGCCCAGGTGATAGTGTCACTTGACCAAACTCCCTGCTACAATATCAGGCTGCCACTCTTGCTAGTCTTCTCTCACACCTTCTCTAACAGATTATAAAAGAAACAAGACAACTAATTCTAGGGATCGGCACGGATAGTATCCAGGCCAATTTTTCAATATCCGTATCCGTATCCGTATCCAAGTAAAAAATCTATATCCGTATCCGTATCCGTATCCAGATAAATTGGCCGTATCCGTATCCGTATCCGCAATATCCACGGATATCCGCGGATACCACGGATATGACTCACGTGATCTTGTCATTTGTTCGCTCGCT